>VMDR010023628.1:0-15481 GCA_007922815.1 Macrotus californicus | reverse complement strand
GTGTGAGGGATTAAAACTGGAAGACAAATATTTTACTCGAAATAAAGATTGAAAACCTTTCCCATAAAATTGTCTCATCATATCTTATACAATATAATATCTTTTAATTTAATTAAGTTTCTCAGAGCACAATGTGTTTACATATCTTCTAGAGTCACGGTTCAGGCAGAACTCTGTAACTTTTAAGGATTTTTTTTTAATCTCGTTCCTTCCGTTCTATGTATTATAGCTTTTATCTCAGTCTACCAAGGCTTTGTACTTTTATAAAAAAGAAAGCCAAAACAAAGAAAGAAAGAAACAGTATTTATTCACAGATATACTTTCTTTTAACATTATTTAAGAGCAGAGGTAGAAAATAACCATATAGTTTGATTTCTATCTTCAAGAATTTAAAAATCTAGATAGGACATCATCACATACAAAGTGTTGTCTGCATGAATATGTTTTACATGGGAGGAAAGTAGTAAAATACCAGGGCAAAGGTGTTTCGTTTGTGCTGTTGGTTGGAGTGGTGGTTTGGTGGCAGGAAGAGGAGAATCAGTTTCTGGAGAAGCTTAGCTTTCTCAAGAAAGGGGACTCAAGTGGGGAACCCTATAAGATTCTATGACTATCCATTTTCTGGGAAACAAGTAACATATGGAGAGTAAGAGAAGTGGATAATCAACTCATTTTTGTTGAGGGTCTAAAAGATGAACCTATAACACCCCTGGAAGAGGGAGAGAAAAATAGGAGCTGAGACATCTCTGACGTCTAATTTTTGTGCAGGTTGGAAGTGGGGAATCTTCAGGTTGGTGCTGAGACAAAAATAGAAGAACAAGACCAGAAGTACATGCTAGAATAGACTCAATCAATTTATGATTTTCCCTGGAAGTCACAGCAAGAGACAGAAAATTTCTCTAGTTGGTCTTTCCAGTCACTCAAAAAAAGGATGCTAGGGAAATGAGGAGACCTGATTTATGGGGACAGGCCAGCACCAGCACTGTGCAGGAGGGATCATATATATCTTGTAAGAGCTGCAGAGGCTTGAGCACATAACTCAAGACTCACATGGAGAAGAGATATTGAGGCAAATCTGTGGAGTCAAATATTAGCATTAGCAATATTAGATTGGTGATTGCCGGGGCAGGGACAGGGGCAGGATTAACCATCAGTGAGCAGGGGGACTTTGTCGGGTGAGGAAAATGTTCCAAGTGGATTACACAACTTGGCAAATTTTCTAAAAATCATGGAATTGTAATAAATAAGCAAATGGATAACATTTAAAAAATAAAATTAAAAAATAAAAGTGTTCTCATATAGGATTTAGGGTAAATGGACAGAGTTGGGAACATAAACTGGTACAACCACTATGGAAGACAGTATGAAACAGTAAGAATAAAGCTACCGTAGGACTCGGCAATCTCTCTTCTGGGTACCTACCCAAAAAGTTTCAAAAGATTTGTTTGTAAAGATATATGAACGCCTATGTTCACTGCAGCAGTATTTGTGGTGGCCAAGACATGGAAACAACTCAAGTGCCTTTGATGGGTGATTAGATAAAAATGTGGTACATATATGCAATGGAATAATACTTTCAGGAAAATGAAATACTTTCATTTCCAACAACATGGATGAATCTTGAGAATATTATGCTAAGGGAAATAAGTCAGACAGAATAAAATTGAAGACCATGATTTTAGTCACATGTAGGATGTAAAACTGAAGACAAATGAACAAACCAGATAAACAAACCAACAAAAACTCATAAACACAGGCATAAGTATGGGGGTTACCAAAAGGAAAGGGAAGTAGAAGAAGCTAAAAGGGGTCAGATAGCGTGACAGAAGCAGACTTGACTTTAGGTGGTGAACACACAGTGCAATATACAGGTGACGCATTAGAGTACTGTACACTTGAGACCTATATAATCTTATTAACCAATGAATGTCACTTCAATACATTTAATAAAATTTAAAATAAATAGAATAGGATACAACAGAGTAGATAGCTTATATCCTCACAAAAGTGCCCTCCAACTTCACTTAAAACACTCCACAATCACCAAATCTCCTGGGAGAATGACATTGTCAAATTTCCTCAGGGACATTTTTCTCCTTGATGAGACTTGTAGGTACATTAAACTTGGTAGAAAATGGTAACAAAATTTCTATAAGACAGATCTCAGAGATATTTCAGGTTCAGTTTCAGACCACCACAATAAAGTGAATACTGTAACAAATTGAGTCACACAAATTTTTGGTTTCCCAGTGCATATAAAAGTCATGTTTAATGCTTACACTCTAGTCTATTAAGTATTCAATAACATCGTGTAAAAAAGTACATGCCTTATTTAAAAAACATTATGTTGCTAAAAAAGTACTATGCAACATCTGAGCCTTCAGCAAGTTCTAATCTTTGTGCTAGTGGAGAGTCTTACCTTCAATTTTAAAAAATACAATATCTACCAAGCACAATCAAGTGAAGTGCAACAGAGTGAGGTGTGCCTGTATGTGTGTAACTGTAGGCAGTCCGTCTTTCTCAGCAGTTGATCTTGACATCTAGTAATACAAATATAATCACGCACTGATAAAATACATGTTATATTTTTCTAATTTATGCTTTTACTCTATCATTTTTCACTAATTAATTCATTGTAATTATTTGGTACCTAGTTTGCATCAGTCACTGAATACAAAGACTAAAAAACGCATGATTATTTTTAATGGGTGGAGTCAGGTTGCCTGAGATGGAGTGTGCAGGTCGGGCTTCAGCCATTATATGAAAAGCAGGCTAAAGCTCTAGAGGTTTCGATACTGTTTCTTTCATTGTGTCGTGGTAATGTGGCCTCCGTTCTTGACTTCCAACTGCTGAAAATCATGGGCCATATTGATACCACTCCTAAGCAAGCAATAGGATAGAAAACTTCATTCTGCCTCTTACATAACAGAATCCTGGCCCAGAGAAACATCAAAATAACTACTTACTTTAATTAAGCAAAAATGGGTAATAAATTTAAGAAAAATTTTGAGTTACATGAGGTTTTTTTGATGAGTCGATTGGTAATATTGGAATAAGAAAATTTAACAAGGACACTTAATCAATATGTAAATCTAAACATAAAGTTGAGCTTGCATAAAGTCAAAACTTGTTAAATTTAGCAAAAGTCCCCAAAACTGTCTTGGTAAAATAGGACACAAAAAAAATGGGCATCTTACCATCCTCAGAGTAGAATATGTGCCAAAATATTACTTACTGTCATTGATATAAACAAGTTACCAATGCCAAGCTCACTCCAAGATATAGAAAATGTCACTATTGATTACTGCAAGTGAGTGTTTTTGTTAAGTGTGACCCTTTTTAAACTATTTAGTCATATTTAGTCTTCACAATATAGTCCATGTAAATTGCTTTTTCATAATTGAAATACATATTATTCAGAAAATGTTGTAGATCTCAGAGAAAATTTGTAATACTTGCAAACAGCACATTGTTTAATAAAGTGTGTAATAAAATGAAATAAATGATATAAAACAAATCTACAAATTAGCACAAGACAACTTGTAATTGCTCTTCTCAAAAATAGATAATTAAAAACATCTTTAATCAAATCCAGCAAGTGCTTTTACACAACTATCATTACTTTATAACACGTCAAGAACTGATTTAAGACCCGTGACACCAGGTGCCATAATAATAGCTCCCAATAATACCCACCATCTATCACATTGTTACTGTGCCATTCAAATGCAGCCTAGTTAGGCACTTTACATGAGGTGCGTCCCTTTATCCACACAGCCACCTGCTGGGCTAGGTACCAAACCTGTTATGAAAATAAATTAAGATTTTCAGAGATTAAGAATTACTTAGCTGGAATGTGTCAGGGCCTTGATTTAAATTTAGTTCCTTATGAATCTGAATATCATTTTGCTTGACACTAAGAATATAAACAGAGCTTAACTTGATCAGTTTCAAATAAACATCGATGAGGAAGAAATAAGCTAGAAATCACTCTAATAACCTTAACCAAAAATATATATGACATATTTGTATGTGTGTAATTATTTAATATTATACAAATATATATATATATATTCTTTCATTTTCTAAGTTATTGATCATTATCTTGATTATCTTGAGTAAATGGTGACTTACCTGTTACCTCAAAGATCCAAAATACAATTTTTATGGTTTTTGAAAAATAATTTTGACCACAGTGAAACTTAAAACTCTGAAATCTGGGTTAAACACAGTGCTATAAATGTGTTCCATCTTATCACAATAATGTATGTTTCATGATAATATAATAAATACAAATATTTTAATGATAATATATTAAGGTCTCCTGTGTGTCAGTATAATTCTGATTTCCACAAATGTTTAGATTCTCTAAAGATAAATTATGTCTTCATTTCTTTTGTACTTACAACTTAAAATATTTCCACTACAGGCTCTGATACTGTGAATTCTGTTTTTAAAATATAGGAAATGGCCGTGGCTGGTGTGGTTCAGTGGATTGAGTGCCAGCCGTCGAAGAGAAAGGTTGCTGGTTTGATTCCCAGTCAGGGCACATGTCTGGGTTGCGGACCAGGTCCCCGGTTGGGTGTGTGAGAGGCAACTGATCCATGTAGCTCTCACACACTGATGTTTCTCTCTCTCCCTTCCCCTCTCCTAAAACTAAATAAATAAAATCTTTTTAAAAATAAAATAAAATGTAGAAAATGTAGTGAAAATGTTGACTTCCTTCTTGAAAAGCATGTTTCTTGTTTGTAATTTATCATGTTCCTCTTTAATAAGACAATAAACATAAGTGAGTTCTTATTTCTTTGCTTATATTTCTTTCTCTTAGGTTGTCACAGTGATCCATTAAATTCACACCTATTAATTTCTCAATTTACCACATATATACATGTGTGCTCATAACAACTTTGAAAATAAGTAAATTTTGAACCCTAAAGATAATTGTTTTTAGACATCATTAATACAGGCTTTGTTTGGGCTGGAATCATTCAAAAAATACTTTGGGAATAAATTAATTTGTTCCTCCCACCCTAGACTGGTAAGAGACTCTCAGTATAAGCACAAGCAAAACCCCCCACAAAACCCACATAACTCTTGTTAGTGTGGTGTCTCTAGTATAACTGTGACCCAAATATGATAATAAGATCATTAAGAAAATTAAAAGCAAGGCTTTAAGATATACCTATTGATGTGTAATTTGGCATCAGTCAGCAACACTATTTCTATTCATCTGGCTCTACCTTTTACTCTGTTATCAATTCTCCCTGATTAAGAGCTCTACTTTCCATTTGGCATTTCACAGAAAGCAGTCAACATTTTAGAAAGTATTTTGACATCACATGACATAAGCTCAGATAAAAGTGAAGTGTGGATACCAGAATGAAGAAAGGATCTAGAAAGCACCAATAAGAAAAATGACATTGGCTCCTTTGTTCTTAAGTTTACTAATAATGTGAACTATTACCTGAGAAAAAAGTCTACAAATTAGAATAATCCCTAGACATGCAAGGTATACTTATGAAAAATATTTATAAAGTTATTACAAATGCCAGAGTTCTTCCTTCATTCATATAACTAATGGAAGGCCCTTTAATATTCAATAATTCACCATTAAAATCATGGTCTCACCTAAAAAGTCCATATCAGAGTTACGGAAGAGCAACTTAGTAGTCATGTGCATCGTGGGTCATCAACATTGTGTCAAAGCTTGTGGAATTTTGTTGGCAATGTCCCACAATAAAGTGTTCTGTAGAGGTGCCAGAATTCAATTCTGTTTAGAATGTAAATCTTTCTTCAAAGAGCTCAGAAATATCTTTAGACCTAAAAGCAAATGTAACCAGGAAACAGAATGGATATCACATTTATGTAACAAATTTACATTACATTACTCTCTAAATATAATAAGAATGGCATTTTCAGGAAGCTTAAACAATTAGATCCTTATTAACTGAATATATATATTCTATACTAAGAAAAAGTATAAGATTATATTTATACTTATTTTCCATTAAATTTGTTGGGGTGACATTAGTTAATAAGATGATATAGGTTTCAAGTGTACAATTTCATGACATACGTACACAAAATAAAGGAGAGTAGACTAACTTCATGTAGAAGTAAGGAACAGTTTTGTGTCTTTAGTTAATATTCACCAAAGACCAACACAGTTCATGTACCCATAAAGTAGAAGTAATGAAATCGGAAAATATAAAAATCAGTCCTACTGCAAATATAGATGATATAAGGTAATAAACAAAACATACATGTGGCCTAAGTCAGAAGAACAACCAGAAAATCACAGTAAAGGCATCCATTGCTATTCTGCTTAATTCCTTAAGTAAGGGTTGCTACCTTTATTAGGCCCCTGGTGACCCCTTTTTGTTTGTAGTCCCACATGTCTCCGGTCATTTTATCCTATAAAAGCAGGAACAGCACATATGTTATTAAGCTAAAGGTTGTAGATAGGTAAATAGAAGTCTTCATCAAGAATTAGAATTAATCTCTAAGGAATTCAAGAAAAAATATGTGCCTACGCCTCTCCAGAGTCTCCCTGGCATGTAGGTTAGTCTAGGCAAGCTTATGAGAAGCAGCAGTTTATGTAAAGTCAGGGTTTAGGGGTAAATCTGCACACAATAATCAGTGTGCTCTGCGCTTTCCCTTGGGGCATGACAGTCCCTTCCCAGAAAGTTGGGGGTTGACTATGGACAGGCAACTTGTAAGGAAAGCCGACATTCAAGGACTCAGATACAACCCATCCCTTGAATTCTTTCCAAACATGACACATGATAAATTCACATAATAGGCTTGTAGTAAATATTTATTTTATAAATAAGTAAACAGATCAATGATGTCTAGGATAAAAGGCAGGCAAGCAAACGTCTTGAATAATATTTGAGAAATTCTGGAACCAAGTGCAATTATATTAAACAGCACCTAGTTTCATTTTCATCTCTCAAAACGGTATTTCAGTTTATAAGTTACCTTCCAAGAGAAAATATGCTTATGTCGAAAATATTTCTATACTTTTATAATCAGGAGGAAAGACATGAGAGAATATATCATATTTCAACATTATTGAAATGTTAGCAATGTGGTAACCCATTATGAAAATTATTGTAAGAAGGCAAAGAGATGTGACCAGATCTAGACAAAAGCAGAACATCATCACAGACAAATTAACGATAACTGAAAAGGTTAAGTCCAAATTAAGAGCTGGCAATCTAAGGTCTGTGTACTAAACGTGGCGTTTGGGGAGATTTTCAAGTGCATGTTTGGTAACTGTGTTGTTTTCTGCATTGTTTTAAAGAGCCTTCTAATATCCAGGATCAATTCTCAGTTTGCTGTTCTGACAAGTGGGTGTGATCATCACCTAAACTCCAGGGGACTCACACTCTGACCGAATGACAGGAAATTCTGCACAAAGCTTTGGAAAGATTACCAGGAACCTACTGTGTCCTAAATTACTCATTTAAAAAACATTGGACTGTAATATGAGGGATGAAAAGCTAATGAAGCATAGTTTAGAGATACTCTAATAAACATGTGGAAGAATATGATTTTTTAAAAATAAAACTCTAGGAATTTCAAAATGCTAAATTGATCAACAGAGCCCTTTTATCTGTTCACACAATTAAGTCAGATTGTAAGGCAGCAGGAGTCTAAGAAAATGTTGCACTTATAAAATTAAATAGAACCCAACAGTCTTCATTTGTACTCAGTTTGAGTGTTTATAAAATTTTATTAATATTCCTTTCTTAGCCTTTAATATTCAACTTTCTACTTCTTGTGAATATATTATTTCCAGAGGTCCCAGCCCAGATGACAGCAATATCTAATTAGAATTTATCACATTTGGTTGTCACTTTTCCCGCCTGAAACTCGTCATGCTTCCATGAACAGACATGGGCTGAACCCTCAGGAGAGTCTGAGGATTTATCAAAAGTGAGTCACCAAAGTGTGACCAAGTGTCGGGTAAAAACATAATTATCAGATATGGCACTGTCAAATTCCTTGGCTTCGGAGATAAAATTTTATTTAGCCAGAATGCCTTGGGAACAGGACTTTCTGATTAAATTGAGATTTTACCTAAATTACTATAAACTCACAAAATTTTTTTCATTATTATATAAAAAAGGGCAGTGAGTTATTAACAAAAAATCATGTTTAATATAACGGAGGAAGAAATGTGATAGTAGAAGATTAATAACTTGTCACTTTGGAGGCAAGTATATATTATATACATATTATATTCAAATAGATATGAACTTAGAGGTAAAGAGAGAATGTACAAAATATCATTCTATACAATATTAAATGTAAATAAATTGATTTGAGGCGATATACCTACCACTGCTTCTTAAATGCAAGAAGCACCACATACTGAGGTAGCCAAAAGGTAGGATGCTATATTATTCAACACATTAAAACTTGTCTAAATGCAGTTAGAGTTATTCCTGAATTAGATGAAGAGTAGAAAAAATAAAACTGCTTCCTTGGTGGCTGAGACAATAAGTAAAATATCAAAAATGATTTTTGAAAGATCCATAATTACTGAAGAAGATACAAGTTGGCAAAGCAATACCTTCCAAAAATAAGTATCGAGGGAAACTCCTGCTTTTTCAAATATGTAAAGCATATCCTAGGGATGTGAATAAATCAATTCTCTATTTTCCTCTCCCTGCTCCATCAAGTTTTAGAAGGAAATGTATTTCAAGTTGATAGCTTTCAAAAAGCTCCAATTTCACAAATATCCAGTTAAACATCACCTCTCATCTGTAATTTAGTAACTGATGATATGGTATATTTTAGGTCTTGGTTTTCTTTATACTGTCGCATGATTATTATTGTTCTGTGGCACAAACACTTAGATCTGGTCTAGAGGAACTTTGACGTATGTGATACAGTATTGTTGACTATAATCACAATGCAGTGCATTGGATTTCCAGAAATTATTAATCTTCTAATGGAGAGTTCATATACTTTGACCAGTTTTTTCCCTATTGCTGCACTTCCCCAGCCTCCTGGTAAGCACCATTCTAATCTCTGGGTCTACAAATTCAGATTTCACATGTAAGTGATACCATGAAGTCATTGCCATTCTTTGTCTGATTTATCTCATAGAGTATAGTGCCTTCAAGGGCCACCCATGCTGCTGTCACAAACGGTGTAATTTCCTTCTTTCTGGTAGTGGAATGATATTCCTTTTATATGTAGATAGCACATCTTCTTTATCCATTCATCCAACGAAGTCAAACAGCAATTTAGGTTGTTTCCATGTCTTGGCTATTGTGAAAATGCTGTAATGAATATGGCATGCAGATAGCTCTTTAATATTCTGTTGTAATTTCCTTTGACCATCACAGAAATTGGATTGCTAGATCATATGATAGTTTTATTTTTGATTTTTTAAGGAAATCCATACCGTTGTTTTTTTTTATTTTTAGTGGCTATACCAACTTACATTTTCTACAACAGTGCAGTTTTCTTTACCTCTACGTCCTCTCCACCACTTGCTATTACCTGTCTTCTTGATGAAAGCCATTCTGATTGATGTGAGGTCCTATCTCGTTATGGTTTTGATTTGCATTTTCCTGATGGTTGGTAATGTTGAGCATCTTTTCATGTACCTAGTGTCCATTCGGATGCCTTCTTTGGAAAATTGTCTATTTAGTTCCTCTGCCCATTTTAAAAATTGGATTATTTGTTTTGTCTTGTTTGAGTTTTATGAATGTTTATATATTTTGGATATTAAGCCCTTGTGGGAAAAGGGATTTGCAAGTATTTTCTCCCATTATGTAAGTTGCTTTAACATTCTGATGATTGCTTCCTTTGCTATGCAGAAGCTTTTTCGTTTCATGTAGCTCCATTTATTTATTTTTGCTTTTGTTTCTTGAGTTTCTAGTGCCATACTCTAAAGTGATTGTCAAGATCAATAAAAAGGAGATTTTTCCCATGTTTTCTTCTAGAATTTTTTAAATTTCCAATCTTATGTTTAAGTCTTCAATCCATGTTTACTTAATTCTTACAAGTAGTGTAAGATGGGGGTACCATTTCATTTTTTTCCATGTGATTATCCAATTTTCCCAGCTTCAGTTATTGAAAAGACTGTCTTTTCTCCAGTGTGTATTATTGAATCCTTTGTCAAATACTAGCTGGCCATATAAGTACGGGTTTACTTCTGGGCTCTCCATTTTGTTCTGTTGGTCTATGTGTCTATCTTTATGCCAGTACCATACTATTTTGATTACTATAGTTTCAAATTGTGATTCCTTCCGTTTTGTTTTTCTTTCTCAGGATTACTTTGACTATTTGGGTATTTTCTGTGTTTCCATACAAATTTTAGAATTGTTTGTTTCTGTTTCTGTGGAAAATATCATTGCAATTTTAACAACTACCACATTGATCTATAGATGGCTTCAGACAGTATGAACATTTTAACAACATTATATCTTCCAACCATAAACGTGGAATATCTTTCTATTTATTTCTGTCTTCTTCAATTTCTTTCATCAAAGTCTTACCATTTTTATTGTAGATATATAATCTCCTTGGGTAAATTGCCAAGTACTTTATTGTTTTTTATGCTATTGTGAATTAAATTGTTTCCTTTATTTCTTTTTTTGGTATTTTGTTGTTCTATATAAAAACAACTCATTTCCGTGTGTTGATTTCATATATTGCAACTTTACTAAATTTTATTAGTTTTATTTGATTAAATATATAGGATTCTCTATAAGATCATATAATCCACAATGAAGGCGTTTTTATTTCTTCCTTTCTAATTTATATTTTTATTCCTTTCCTTGCATAATTGCTTGAACTAGGATGCTCAGTACCATGCTGAATAAGAGTGGTGAGAGTGGACACCCTTGTCTTGTTTCCGATTTTGGAAGAAAGGCTTTCAACCTTTCACCATGAGTACCATGTAAACTGTCATGTACATGGCCTGCCATGTACAGGCTGTCTTGTGTTGACGGATGTTCCTTCTATACCTAACACGTCCAGTGAATCTGTCATGAAGCAGTATTGAATTTTCTCAAATCCTTGTGCTGTGTCTATTGAAATAACTATATGATTTTATCTTTTATTCTATTACTGTGGTCTATCATATTTATTAATTTATATATGTTGAACTATCCTTTCATTGCTGGGATAAATTCTACTTGATCGCAGTGTATAATCCTTTATATGTATTATTGAATTAAGTTTACTAATGATCTGTTAAGTAATTTTGTATCTGTATTCATCAGGGATATTGATCTGTAGTTTTCTTCTCTTATAGTGTCTTTTTGGGCTGTGGTATCAGGGAAATACTGGTCTCATAAAATGAGTTTGGGAGTGTTCCTTCCTCTTCAATTTTTTGGAAGATTTTGATAAAAATTGTCATTAATTATTCTTTAAGTATTTGGTAGAATTCACCAGTGAAACTGGGCTTTTCTATGTTGGGATGTTTCTGGTTTATGACTCACTTTCCTTACTCATTATTTGTCTGCTCAGAATGTCTATGTTTCTATCTTTTGTTTGGTGTATTCTGCTGTTGATTCTCTCATTCTTCATGTCATTCACTGAATTCTTCAGCTCCAGAATTTCTCTTTGGTTACTTTTTACAATTTCTATTTCTTCATTAAATTTCTCATTTTTTCATGTATTATTTTTCTGAATTTGTAGAATTATCTTTCTCTGTTTTCTCGTAGTTCTTTGAGTTTCCTTAAATCAGCTATTTTGAATTCTTTATCAGGTAAATCACAACTCTCCATGTATTTGATTGTCACTAGGGGATTATTGTGATCATTTGGTAATGTTATGTTTCCTTGATTCTTCATGTCCTGGGACTTCTGCATTGCTGCTTCTGTGTTTGGAGTAGCAGTCAGCTCTCCAGTCTTCCTTAGCTGCCTTCAGGTGGGAGACACTTTTTGTTGGTCCTGATTATATCTGAGGCTTTCTCTGACCTTGTATGGAAACACCAGCTTTATGTTTCTTGCTCTTTCTTGTAGCTGAGTTCTTAAGTTTGTATGTCTTGTTTTGATATTACAACTTACCATAAGGACTCAATGGCCTGTCTTTTGTTCTCTCAAAGGTGGCCCTACAGGTCAAGTTTGCGGTTGCTCCCTTGCCTGTAGACCTTGGCCTATTTTTTGCATGTACTCCCTGTCTACCAGGGATCTCTCTTGGTGTTTCCTTTGGGAACATGCACAAGAAGCTTGCTCTAGATTAGGGGCAGATGTGACTCTGGCACTGGGACATTGGAGGTGCCCATGGGCCCATTTGTGAGTGGGCTTCCTGTTGGGGTACTGAGCCACATCTCTTTTATGACTTCTGATTTTCATGACTTCTGGTATTCTTATCTGTCTTTTTATCAATCTCCTTCCCCTTTCCTTTCCCTACTCCCCCATTATGCAGATTCCACCCCGATACTCTGGGTGCTGTGAAAGAGAAACAGTTTTCTCCAGCAGCAGTCAACACATCTGGGGAAGCTGGGCACACACTCATCACTGCTTTCCTTTTCCCCGTGGGAGAGATCACCATGGGCTAACTCAGCCTCACATTGTGCCATCTTGGCAGAGGGGCACCACAGGCAAAGTGCTTCCTACCCTCTCTGATGCATCCAGTTGTTTTCTTCTACTCAGCAGAGTGCTGGAATCTCTTCAGGAAACCAGGACTTCCACAAAGTCTCTCTGATCTGTGGGTGTCTGCCCAAGTCAGCACTCTTCAGGTGCTCCCTGACCATGGCTGAGAAGAGTTGAAGCCCGTTCACAGGTTTCTGCTAGTCCCACCACCCATATTGAAGTCTGTCAGCTTATTACCCAGTGCACAGGTGGGTGAGAATCTTTCTAGGGCCCTTGGCCTATAGTACTGGATCCTGCAGCTTCCACAGAGGCACTTGTGTTCACGGATGGACAGATGCTGAATTTTAGTTGTTAAAGGGGAGAACAAAAAGGAGAGACATCTCATGGTGTCGTGATGAAACTTCCAAGTTCTCAGTTTCCTGATACTTCCTGTCAAAGATGAACAATGACTACTAGTCACTGCAAATTTTATATATGTGTGTGTGTATATGTGTGTGTGTGTATGTGTGTGTATAAATATATATATATTTGACTATATGCTTCTATTAGAATTTAGTGAAAAATATAAAATTGCCAAGTTGTTACTCCCAAATACAAGATAAACTATAGTCTATTGCCTGCTTTGACTCTGCTTCATAGAATGGGTTATTTTTCCTTGTGTAAAGACCTGCTAACTACAGAGCAACATTAATTGGGTTCATGTATAATACGGGAGTTAATACTGTTGCTCTGAAGTGTGGGAGTTAAACAATCGCTGTAAGAAAAGATAAAATAACTGGTTGACTGCTTTTTGATGTTGTTCGGTTTCGTTTCTCCGTTGATGCGGTGGTGGTAGTTTTAAAAGAGTTAGCGTCTCTTCCAGGCAACAGGACTCCCCACCCGCCACCAGGTGGTCACGTGCTTTGAAACATCCTGCACTGGGATGAGAAGAGAGGCTGAGGGCGTATTTGACGGCACAGAGTCGAAGCCACATTTCCCACAGACCCACGACCAGTGCTTAGGTGCAATACACCAAATAAAGCCAGGTAATTGGATACTGTTGCCATGAACCACACACTTTTTAAATGTTTTGAATTAAAGTCCTTTTCAAATTTTTTGTCCTTTAATGTTCCTCTTTCATTTGCTGTGGTCTTATCTCTTAGAGTGAAATTGCCTTATGACCAGTTATTCAGCAAAAGTGTACACGGCAAAGATGTCTGCAACAAAGATGCTTACAGCAAAAGTACCTAGCATCCCTTGTTCCTTTGAAAGTCATCTTTCAAATTCGGGAGCTTAAAAAGTATTAGTACAGCCTTTGCACGTGTGAACAGTATATCCTGTAACGTGAGGTTGCAAAAAAATCGATTTGACTTGGTGCTGTGTATGAGGTGCAGTTCCAGAGTGATAGTTATTGCCATACTCTGTTTCCAAGGCGTGTGCTGGGTTTATACTAGCAGCCAGTCAGTTAAGGAGTCAAGGTCATTGCTACTGTATTTTTCATTGCGATCCTCAGACAAGGCCTTTAGCTTTCAATGGTAATTCCTCACTTGGGTTTACATATAAAACAATCTTAAAAATTGTATGAGTTTCTGTTTTATACAACCTGACTACCTCAGGAACTTAAGCAAGTTACCAAGGCTTTATCTTACAGTCCCTATGTCTGAAGTTGACAACCCAAAGCCATAGAGAAGCAAAATATCATAGACATTTAATTTATAAGAAAGCTTCTTTTTTTGTCAGAGACATTCTTGTACATTCCTTGATGATATAATATTTAGGTCAATAAAAAATAATACACAACATTTTTAGGATCTAGGGTTACAGTTTATTTTTAAAGCGAGATCAGTGTCTCCTTTTGGGGGGGGTTGTAGTACCTAAATAATTAATTCACTTGTGCTTCATGATGATTTATAAGGTGCTACAACTTTGTGTCAACTAAAAGAAAATTACATTTCAAAATAAATTTTTTCATAAAATCGTCTATTTCAGTTCAAAATCAGTGTGGAAGTTGTCTTGTAGTAACCTATCTGCTCATCATTCACCTCCCATACTCAGTGTGAAACTGGCTGGAAACTGACAGTTCATGGTTGGAATTGTTCCTAAGTGGAAATAGATAGCTTTACTAAGAAATAAGGCAAAATGGAAAAATGCAGAGGTAAGGAGATACTTTACTCTCTCCTGGTAATATGGTTCCTATCTGATGCAGGCCTCACTTATGTTCTACTAAAGAAGACAAACAATATCTTATCCCTTATGAAGACCTCTCATTCCTCAGAAGTTGCTATTTTCTATAATGCAGCAGGGTCAGAAAGGTACAATCCAATTGTTTATGTCATCCTGGGATATGAAACCAATATTTTTAGTAAATGGACCCAAATTTTTTAAACTGCAATTCGTTCAAAGTCAGATGATCAGGTTCTGGCATCAAGAATAAAATTCATTTCAGCCTATCAGAACCATAGGAAATAAGCTTACTGGATAATATTAATATATATTGATAAGAATTCCAGAGTATCAAGTTGGTTTCTGGTTGAGGACCTTGGAAGCTGACTCTCTATCTCTCTGAAACTGGTGAAGTTTTCCAGTGTTTGCATGTTCACTATAGGCTGTAGCTCTTTGTAAATTTCTTTAACAGAAGAACAAAGAAAAGATGTGAATTTTGATATGTAATATTCCAATATGGAAATGAAAATTAACCTATAATCTGAATTACTGAAAGCAATGCATTAATGGCAAAACCAAACTTGGAGAGGGCAGAAAAAAATATTTTCTTCTTCATAAAAAAGAGATGAACTGATACAAAGCAACATGTACCTAACACCCACCCTGTAGACATTTTTGTAAGCCCACTGGACAATTAAATTAATTTCAACACAACAACAAAAAAAGAAGTAGGAAAGAAATTCTCTACATCTAGAATATCTGTCATGGAACAAAGA
>VMDR010023627.1:0-15476 GCA_007922815.1 Macrotus californicus | reverse complement strand
GTTCTTCCCAGATATCAGGAGGCAGATGATGACTGTTCTCATTACTGGTAACATTTACTTAGTTAAGGTCTGCCAGGTTTCTCCATCGCAAAGTTATTATTTTCCCCTTTATATTTAATAAGAGTTTCATGGGAAGTTAGTTTTAGACTATTTAAATATCCAAGTTACTCCTCAAACTTTTACCCATTCATTTTTAACATCCATTGATGATTTTGTCTGAGTTAATTACACTATGACTGCTGGGGACAGCCAGCCTCTAATATGATCCCCATCTCCTGGTATTCAGAGCCTTGTATAATCAATCCCCGTCTCTTATATAACTTGCTTTTAACCAACCAAATATGGCAACCTTAAGGGGCTAAGACTTCTGTGATTAGGTTTCAGAAGACTGACTTCTGTCTTGCCAAGAGTCATTTCCTATAGCTTTTTCAGCTTACATGCTTTAATGAAGCTAGCACAGCAAGAAACTGAGGGTGGCCTGCAGCCAACAACTGACAAGGAACTGAATGCCACCAACAACCCAACGAGTGAGTGTGGAAGTGAATCCTTCCCCAATCAAACCTTCAAAAGATACCTCAGATCCAGGCTGATAACTTGATTTCAGCCTTCTGGTAGAACACGAAGCAGAGAACCCAGCTAAGCCCACAGAAACTGTGAAATAATGTGTGCTACTCTAAGCCACTACATTTTGGGGTACTTTATTATGGAGCAATAGGTTAACTCATATAATTGCTATATGGTAGTTTTCTAATTCTGTCCTTCAACATTTATTATTTGCCTACCTTCTGTAGGGAGAGGCTTTCTTTTCTCCTCTATTTCTATATGTATTTGGTGTGAACTCAGGGATTTTATTTTAATGAATTATAATCTTTTATTGTCGTCATCAAATTTGATGCTTAAATTGTCTCACATTTGGCCAGTGGGAGTCCTTCCTCTTTAGTCTGGCTCCTGTGTCCTTTTAATATGTCCCTATCATTCTCTGAGCCCTTATTATGTCTGGGGCACAAGATGTTCCAAGCAGACATTGTCCTTTCTCTGTCCCAGTCCTGAAATCAGCTATTTCTCCAAGGAGCCTGGGTCCTTTTAGTCCAGAATGGTGTCACTTGAAAAAAGCCTCTTAATTTTAATGTAGCCTAATTTAATCATCTCATTTTAAACTATGATTAATTCCAAGCACACCTGATTACTTTTACTGTGCTGTCTAAACATAAGTTTTACTATATGCTTTTGTATCTTTATATTGCTTATTAATACTGTGAAGCAATTTTCAGCATATAAAGAAGGCAAGAGCCTGCTATTTACACCCTTTTACAGAACCATTAATGAGAGGGAGCAGGGGGAATGCTTTGTGCATTGCAATATGTTAGGCATAAATCAAGTAATAAATATTACAGATTCTCAGGGTCTTCGAAAATACAATTTTTTAATTGTAGGGGTCTATGGACATCCAGGTAGACATATCAGCAAGTATAAACCTGGACTCAAGGGAAAGATCATACTAAAGATACAATTTGAAATGGTCAGCATACAGATGGGTAGTCTTCACCTCTCAAGAAAAAGTTCATAAAAAATGGAAAATGAAATAATAGTAGAAAACTAATACAAGAGAAATTCATCAAAAACAAAGTGAATGATTAAATACAGAAAGAGAATCAGTAGAATATGGTTCTAGTCTAATGATTTAGTATTTTATTATAGCTTCATCATGCTCTATATCACACTGTAATATTTTCTCATAATGGAGCATACATATTACTTTGGTCCTATTATGGTTCATATTCTAATATGGTTTTAAAAATTACATAAGGAGCCCTGACTGGTGTGGCTCAGTTGGTTGGGCATCATCCCACAAAGCGAAGGATCACCAGTTCAATTCCCAGTCAAGGGCACATGCCTGGGTAGCAGATTCAGTCCCCAGTCAGGGTGCGTATGTGAGGCAACTGACCCATGTTTCACTCACACGTCAATGTTTCTCATCCTCTTTCTCTCCTTCCCTTTCCCTCTCTCTAAAAATAAATAAAGTCTTACCAAAAAAAACCACCTAAGAAAAAAGTTTAAGTCAGAAAGAATTAAGAATCACAAAAGGGACAAAATAATTACTCTCTTTTTTTGGTAGGTTCAGATTTTACTAAATCATATTATTAAAGAGTATAGCTTTAATTTGATCAATAACAACTCTAAGTTATGCTGATTGCTATACTAAGAGTAATTACCAACAGTAGCCCTACAAAGCTATCTTTAAAATAACCTTAATGGATACAGTATTTTAAATGATCTGCCCATTTATTGTAACATAAAGTTCTAAGTACTTTCTTATTTAATGAACACACAAAAATGAACCACCTTATTGTGGATCTGTCAGAGAAAAATATTTTCTGAGTAGACACACAATGACAGTGGATGTGGATGGAATAAGATTCTACCTTTTACTTTTTAAGATCTTATTTATTTTGTGGGAGGAGAAACATCGATGTGATAAAGAAACATTGATCAGTTGCCTCTCATACACGCCCCAACAGGGAACTGAACCCACAACCCAGGCATGTGCCCCGGCTGGGAATCAAACCAGCAACCTTTCGCTTTGCTGGAAAAGCCCAACCAAATGAGCCACACGGGTCAGGACCAAGATTCTTTTTCAACTAGACCTAAATCAAATGCAAAGGAGTTGTTTCCAGGTATGGAATCAGTTATCCACTATGATTACCTTACTACACTGCAAGCTCCACGAGAGCCAAGCACTGGTTTTTGTTTTTCCTAGTTACTCTTCCATGCATAATACACAAAAAATACTTCAAAAACATTTTGAATTATCACTGAAACATGCCTTGTAAATCTTTATTATCCTTTTTTATTTCTTTGAAAAAATGTACTGCATCCTAAACAACCGGTATGTGAACTTTAAACACAGTCCATTTAACAACTAACCACCTTTATGCCAACTCACAATTTTTCCAGGAATGAAGCCCCCAACATTTAAGAAAATTCTTAAAAGACAAAGTATTTGTCCAAAAGGTTAAGAATGATAACCTACAACATGCTTAATACACTGTAAGCAATCAATAAAGCCACGGATTTAATAAAACTTCATTCCCAAATGTACAAAGTATCTCTTAAGAAGCAAGAGACACATGACAAAAGCTTTATTAATGCAGAGATCTTGTGAGACTACAATACATCTCATTTACCCTCCAAACAATCTTCTGGATAAATGTGTATTACTGGTAAGCAGCTTGTAAACAAGGTCCAGAGCTGGCAGTGGTACAGACAAAATTTGAATTCAAACTAATACAATTCCCACAGTACCCTTACCAAGAGTCTATCACATAGCCACACCTGTTTTGCATTATACAAGAAAAGCAGTAAGGTACTGAAGCCATTTTCTTCTCATTTAGAACACAAATTCAGGTGGCCTATCAGAGCCAACTCACACAGGCACGGCAACTTAAAATGTAGTGTTCACATATCTAATGCAGCAGTCACAATCGCAGAAAGATGACACTAAGAGGGTATGAGACAGGTGGAGACAGCTGAAAGGAGATGTAGTAAAGGGATAGAAAATATAAATTATTATTACATGGAAACTATCCAACAACTTTCTGTAGAGAGCAATACTAATTTGGTATTATATTTTAATTTAAAAACACATATAATCCCAAAACCAAACAGAAAATTCTACAGACAGCATTTTAAATCATTATAATTGAGAAAATAATATCAAAACAGAGAAAACAAAGTCCTAGCAGTGGAACAGTCCTGGATAATGGTAAGAGACCCCCTTGACTATGGCCACAGGAAACAGTGGAAGTAGAGAGAAAGTACAGGTTAGTAAAATGGAGAGGGCCAAGGACACCAGAACAGGTTGTACATAATGACTTAACGTGATGGTGGAACCTAGTGGGAAAATGTGTGACACACAGGACCCTAAATTCTGAACGAAAACTAGAGTATCCAGAAAGATGTTACATGATAACAATGAGAAAAAATAAAGAGAAGCACAGCCCTGATCAGTGTGGCTCAGTTGGTTGGGCTTCATCCCGCAAAGCAAAAGGTCACAGGTTCAATTCCCAGTCAGGGCACATGCTTAGGTTGTGGGTTCTGTTCCCGGTTGGGGCATGTAAGAAAGGCAATGGATCGATGTTTTCCTCTCACACAGGAGTTTCTCTCCCTCTCTTTCTCCCTCTCTAAAAATAAATAAGTAAAATCTCTAAAAAGAAGGAAGGGAGGGAGGGACAGTCAGATAGAAGAAAATGACTGCAGGAGACTAAATGAGTAATAATCTATTAGGGTGTCAGCAAACTATAGCCCCAGGCCAAATCACACCTACTACCCCCTGGGTTTTATTTTAGTGGTATCTTTTTTTAATTGAGATATAATTGACATTTTATATTAGTTTCAGCTGTACAGCATGATTTACTATTTGTGTATATTGCAAAACGATCACCACAACATTACAGTTAACATCTCTTGCCATAAAGCAACAAAATTCTTTTTCTTGTGATGAAAACTCTTAAGACCTACTCTCTTAGCAACTTTCAAATATGCAATACAATGTTATTAACTATAGTCACCATGCTGTGTGTTACATCCCCAAAGTTGTGCATCCATTACCACAATCAAATTTAGAGCATTTTCATCACCCCAAAAAGAAAGCCCCCGTCCACTGGCAGTCATTCCCCATCTCCCTGCCTCACCTGAATCCTAGACAACCAGTAATCTGTCTCTGTTTATTTGCCTATTCTGGACAGTACAAGTCAAGTGTGTGTTCCTTTGTAACTGGCTTCTTTTACTTAGCTCAATATCCTCAAAGTTCATCTACACAGTAGTAACAGTCAATACTTTAGTACTGCCAAATAATATTTCCTTGTATGCATGGAGCACATGTTATTTATCCATTCATCAGCTGATGGACATTTGGACCGTTTCCTTTTTTTGTTTTTTATTTGCTATTAAGAGTAATACTAGCCCTGACCGGTTTCTCCTAGTTGGCTGGGCATTTTCCCACAAAGAGAAAGGTCATCGGTTTGATTCCCAGTGAGGACACATGCCTGGGTTGCTGGCCAGTCCCTGGTCAGGGTGTGTGAGAGAGGCAATTGATCGATGTATCTCTGGCACATCGATGTTTCTCCCCTTCCCCTTCTCCCTGCCTTCCCCTCTCTCTAAGAAAATAAAAAAAAAATCTTAAAAAAAAATAATGCTATTATGAGCATTCACATATAAATTTTTCATTTCATTTCTTGTGGGTATATACTGCTTAGGAATGGAATTACTAGGTAACTATGTCTAACATTTTAAGAACTGTTTTCTCAAGCAACTATAACACAACATTTACATTCTCCCCAGCAATGTTATGGGGGTTTCAATTTCTACACACTCTCACCAATGCTTATCTGGTCTTTGTATGCCGGTGGGTGTGAAGTGGTATCTCATGTGGCTTTGATTTGCATTTCCCTAATAACTAATGATGTTGAGCATCTTTTCATGTACTTAATGAACGTGAGATTATCTTCTCTAGAGAAATGTCTACTCAGATTCTCTGTTTTTTAGTTCGGTATGTCTTTGTTACTGACGTCTATTCAGATTCTCTACCTGTTTTTTAGTTGGGTTGTCTTTGTTACTGAGTCATAAAAATTTCTTACATATTTGGATAGGAGTCTTTTATCAGATCTATGATTTGCAAAAATTTTCTCCCATTCTGTGGGTTTTCTTTTCATTTTTTTGGTGTCCTTTGAAGCACTTAAGAGGTTAATTTTGGTGATGTTGAATTTATTTTTTCTCTTTTGCAGTTTATTTTGTTGCTTTTAGAAACAATCTGTCAACTGTGTTTGTAAATTAAGTTTTACTGAGACACAGCCATGCTTGCCTGTTTATGTATTGTCCACAGCTGCTTCAAGCTACAAAGCTAGAGGTTAGAATTTGCAAAAGACTGCATGGCCTACAACGGTTAAAATATTTTTTTATCTGGCCCTTTACAGAAAAGGTTTTCAACACCTGACCTAACACAATGGCAACTCTCATCCATCCCTAACTTGAAAGGAGCAGCCTTCCTTCACCAGAAGGGGCTGCAAGGCAGATGTTATCTTTTGGAAGGAACGCAATTTTGGTTATGGTAAACTAGGCACAGAACATACTTTTGTGAATAAGCTAACAATACAGAGTAGTATCTATGTACAGGTGAGGAAAGAGGTATAGTAATACTCAGGAGCCAAATATACTTTTCATTGCCTACAATTCCATCAGAGTACCAAGTAAAGTATTGCTCAGTGTACAAAATAAAAGAAGTTGTTTTTTCTACTGTGAGGTCTCATCTGTGGTAAGCTAGGGCCAGTTTTTAAGAACCTGACTGCCTTGTACAAACTTCTGGTTATAAGATACAAAAGTACTAGGGATGCAACGCACAACACGACGACTACAGTTAACACTGCTGTATCACATACAGGAAAGCTAGGACAGTAAACCCTAACAGTTCTCATCACAAGAAAAAATACATGCATGAGTGTCATTAAAGGAGTTTAAATTTTTAATTCTAAAAGATGTAGCAATGACTTTTAAATAAGGCAGTGACACTAGATTTCCTCTTCGCATGAAAAACTCTAGTGGCAATACAGAGGACAGAACGGAGGAGGAAGAAACTGGAGGCAAAAAGAGCAAAGCATTAAGCAGGTTACAGAAATAGTCCTCTGGAGAAATACATGGAACCACAGCAATGCCAGTGGCAACAGAGATGAAAAAGCTGATTCAACTCACACTTGGGGGCACCTAAATGAGGACATGTTTGCTATAACTTAATACTTACATTCCTGAAAATACTTCATATTCTTAACACTATGCATTAAAAATAAAATGGCTTAAGGGAGAGTTGGAAGCAGTCACTCAAAATCTATGCAACTCCGTAACCAGAGTACTAACAAAACCAACAAAATACTAATAAGCATATTAACAAAAAGATGTACTAATTAAGTGTAGGACTTATTAAAGGTACAGATGAAAGTAACAGAAAAAAAGTACAAGGTCTGTTTCCAGCTAAGTTATAAAAACAAAGGAAAAATGCACAAACATCTGGGGAAACTGTGAAATAAATTCTTCCAACACTGACCACGGCCAAACTGAGTCAAGAGAAAGAACGGGGACTATCCAGATAGTACACAGTACTGCATTCTTCAGTCCACTGCTCTCAGCTATGTCAGTGTGCTGTGGGCTTAGCTGCACCACCTCAGGGCACGAAGTACCAATATGCTGGGAAGAAAAATTAGGGAATAATGAAGTATGAATAAGACAATAATGTAGTTTTTGTTATGTTGAAGAGTTTGGTGTCTTACAGATATCCTTATTTAAATATCCACCCAGTAAGCAATCTGATCCGTGGACTGGAGAAGAGAATGATGTGGACTTAAATATAAATCATTACATAAAATATGATGAAACTTTGAAAATAAAGAATTCATTTAACAAGTATTCACTGAATTCCTATAGCATGTAGGGGCTTAACCTGGAGTCAGGGGTAAATAAGAGGGAAGAACAATACAGCCACGAAGCCCACTCTGAGGGAGCTCACACAAAATCATGGGAAGAAAGCAAGCCAACACCTACAGAACTAATTAATCATGTGCTACCAAGACAACATAAAATTGCACGTAGGAATATGGCCTAACAATGGTGTAGGGGTGCAAGGCTCCCCTTGAGGGAGCCTTTCCTTGAGGAAACTGTGAGGCATTCCAACACAGCCTATGCAAAAACCTCTGATGGCAGAATAAACAGAAAAACATGGTGGCCAAAGTAGAAAGAGAAAGCAGGAACAAGTGGAAGAAGCTGAAATAAATAGGTAGAACCTATGGAGTCTATGGGCTACATTAAGTATTTCAGTTTTATAATACACAGAATTTTAAATGGGAAAGTGATACAATCATATTTAAAAGTGCCCAGAAGCCAAAAGAGGAGAGAATTAAGAATTTCCAACATCCAATATTACAAAAAAGTCATGAAAGAGGAATAAAACCAAGTAAGTTTAATGAGTCCCTACTGGATTTCCAGACACTACTGTCACCACAACTTGAGATACTGCTATTCTGACTTACAATGTACTAAATAATGCCTAAAGAGTTTATGAAATTTATTCAGTCACTAGCTAATAAATGACAGAATCAGAATCCAAAAATTAAGATCATTCCAACTCCAAATCTCATGCTGGTTTGTAAGATTACTGCCAACACACTAAGTTTCAGTGAAATGCAGAAACATAGTACAATAATGCAAATGGTCTTTACCTACCTTAAGGCAATAACCATTAGCAACAAGTTGCTACTGATCACTTGTAATACAGCTATTGTGACTGAAGAACTGAACTTATAATCTTATTTAATTTTAATTCATGTAATTAAATTACACTTTTATTCGATTTTATTTGAATTCCATTTAACTTAACTTAAAACAGCCACAGGCAGCCAGTGTCTACTTAACTGGACACCACAGGATCTAGACTGTTGTAGACCGAGAAAGAAGAAAAAGAGCAGAAGGAGATGAAAGTCAAGAAACATGACGGTAAAGGTAGAGGGAGAGTGACAACCAGACAGGAAAGCAGAGATGAAGTTTACTTGTACATAAATTCACTATTTACTTGATAAATATTATGAGTTAGTTTATAATTCACAGAATTCTATTTGTTAGGAATATAGTTGCAACATAAACACATATAAAATCACAGATTTCACTTATTATCGACTAGCACTTGTTTTTCCTTACATTCCAATTTTTATTAAAAATTGCCTTACAAGTAAATATGACAGGATGCCAGCTTATTGCATGCCTCTAATAGGACACTACTTCTGGCATCACACTCAGGAAGATATGAAAGAAAATCATCCCTGAAACCAGGCAGATTAAAAATAAAAATGGGTCCTTGCTGCTGTGGCTTAGTGGACTGAGTGCAGGCCTGTGAACCAGAGGGTCACTTGCTCGATTTCTGGTCTGGGCACATGTTTGGGTTGCAGGCTGGGTCCCCAAGTAGGGGTTGCTAGAGGGAACCCACAATTGATGTTTGTCTCCCTCTCTTTCTCCTTTCCTTCCCCCTTCTCTAAAAATAAATAAATAAAATCTTCTAAAAAAAAATAAATAAATAAAAATGGCAGAGTGTTATGCTAAGTGAAATAAACTGGAGAAAGACAAAATACCTATGATTTTACGTATATGTGGAATATAATGAACAAAATAAACTAACAAAATAGAAACAGACTCATGGATACAGAGAACAAGACTGACAGCTGTCACAGGGGAGAGGAGTTGGGGGGAGCTGGATGGAAAAGGGGAAGGGATTAAGCAAAAACAAAAAAAAACCTCATAGAAAAAATTTTAAGAATAAATAAAAATGCTAATAGTTCTAATAAGGCTAATGGTAAAGGTTTGATCCTTTTTGTAGGTTGCTATGCTTCGTTCTCTTGTGGCCAGGTGTTAAAATGCATGCCTAATTCCAACATACAAATGAAAATAAATACTCTATTATTTATGAAAGATAAGAGAGACCTGGCTAGAGGGTTTATGAATTTAATAATATTACCAGAAAAACAAATCAAACTGCTATTTCATTTACAAATATGTTTTATAGGTAGCAGTAGGGCTATTAACATGGCCCTCCTTGTGATACTCTTAAGGAAGGTCTGTAACTAACAAAACAAAACTCTGAGGAAGGAACCTATAAGAACCCGTGTCCTAATTATCAAAGGATTTCCTATAGAAATCTTCAAATGTTTTAAGTATTTTTATAGTACAAGACTATAAAAAAACAAAGACAAACCCAGAAACATATATTAGTCACATTCCACTTCAAAATTTTATTCCTGTGCTACATCTATACACTGGCTTTAATTACACTGTCAAACTCATGACCACAAAGAGGCAGGCCAAGGAGAAAATTCAGAAAGGGAGAAAGTGCCTGTAGGTTGCTGAAGAAAAGGCTTATGTGGAAGGGTAAAAGTGAGGAAGAATTTTAATCTGGTAAGCCTGAAATAAAATAGATGCTTTACCCACTATACTTCCAAGGTCATTTTCTTTTTAATTTAAGTAGTAATTGTTATCCACGTAGTTAATGTTTAATAAGGTGGTAAGTGGAAAAAGTACAATGTTCTAGTAATATATTATCGTCACTATGAGTAATTTCATAATAATACTATCATAGCTCGGACCCTCTTTAAAGTACCAACTTCAATCATTATGAAATTGCTACCTGATTAGAAAAATTATGCTCAATTGTTATTGACTCAATGTTTACATTTGAAATACGATTAAAAACCTTGAAATAAAACTGATTGCAATAAGTAAACTACAGCATGGCATCATTAAAATCTCCAAGTTTGACCTAGGTAATCGTTTTAATAAAAACAACATTATAATCAATACAAGGGGAAGGGTTGACCAGGAAAGATTTCCTCTCCATTTTATACCTTTTGGTGTGGTTTAACTTTTAATGAACTGTATTAATAGTGTCTTTAGAACTTTAAAAAAAATTAACAATATCAATCTACAACTATATGTTTCCCTTACATAAAACCTAAACTCACAAAACGGTCCATTCCTTTTAGGCCCATGTAATTTGATCAGAAGTTACTAAAGCAAAGACTAACAAAGCAGTAAACTCTTTTCTTGTTAAAATTCCTGTTTTCCAGATTCATTTCCTAGGTCACTGACCCACTGTTGTCCTCTCCTGGGTCCACCTACTATTTAATAATATTTACTTAATGGCCTGTTAACTGCCTATCAAATCCTCCAGAATTGATATTATAACCCTTCTCTATATTCTTCACCCTCTATCTCACCTCATTTGCCTCAACCTCAATCTCAACTTCAGCAGATAATCTTGCCTCAAACTATTCTCAAATTACTGAGATGATTTTTAGGCCATCTGGTATGAACTTCTTACGAAAACATATCTGTTGCATCGAGCAAAGAGGAAAAAGGACTCATGGACACCGACAACAGTGTGGTGACTGCAGGGGGAGGGGGTAAAAGAGGAGTAAATGGTAATGGAAAAATACAATGAAAAATTTTTTTAAAAAACCACTTATCTCTTGCTATTGCCTACTCTCCTCACCCTGATTTTTCCTCTCTCTTCTGATGCCCCTCCCGTTGTTTAACCCTCTTTTCCCAGCACTCCTAGGGCCAGTTCTATTAATCATGCTCTTTCTTACAGCTCCCTCTCCTGTTTTTCTTCTTATTCTAAAGAATGCCGACATCTACGTATGCTAAAAAGAATTTACCAGCTGTAAACTACTTAACTTTTCTTTGTCCTTTTCTTCATAAATGTCTCAAAAAAGGAACTCGCACTCATGGCCTCCAGTCTCGTCAACACTTACTCCTTTCTTCCACTTACTCATTTACACAGTCCTTCTTCAAACACTAGGTATCTATTATATACCAAATATTGCGAATATAACAATGAAAAGACAAAGACAAGGCCTCTGCATTCTGTTTACATTCCCTTGAAACCTTATTTTCATTACCCAGAACTCAACTGAGTTACTGTTTTAAAAATTAAGGCCTCTACAAACAGCCTTCATTTTCATCCTCTTCCCTCTCGGGTTGACAGATGAGAAAAATCTCTCCTCTTGTCTAAGGTGAGTCATATGCCTTCCTACCTCCTGGCTCAAACTATCAATAATTCCATCTTAATCCCTCTGAATCTTCAACTGCACCTTATTTCCCAGCATGTTCCCTTAACCTCCAAATAAATTCCTACTCAAACCTATACTCTCTAGCTTTGATTTTCCCTCCCAGTAGTCAAAGCTTCAAATACTGTCTTTACTCAATGTCTAGCCACTACCTATTTATTCCTCAGCTCACTGCATCCTGGCTTTCCTTGCTACCAATACAAACTGGTGTGTGGTTTTCTGTACTGTTCCCAAGTCACCTGATCCCTTCTGAAAACACTTTTAACTTCTCCTCTTTCCTGATCTCTGCAATATCTGGATACTGCAGACTCCCTTCAGATATGACATCATTCTAATATCCCAACTCTCCCTATAGCTATTTATTTTGAGCCTTCACACGTTCCTCATCCTCTACCTGCCTCTCTAATGCAATGTTCTTTAAGGTTTGCACTCTGCTCATTTTCTATTCTTTCTCTAGAGGATTTCATCCAGTTTCATGGCTTCAAGTACTACCTAATAGAAATACAAAGGCAATGCTTAAATCCTTAACCTGACCCCAAATTTCTCTTCTGAGCCCTAGGGATAGATAGATAACCAGTTACCTGCTGGCCACATCTACCCAGATGACTCATGACTACTTTGAATCCAACATGTCCAATACAGAGACCATCATCTCTCCTCCGAATCTCACTGTCCTGTGTCTTCTAGGCAGGCAATGTGTGTTTCTGACAAGTCCTACATGATGCCGATACTATTAATTCAGGATCAACATTTTGGGAATCAATGCTCAAACATGTTGCCTCTTCCAACATCCAAATTAACAAGTTCTTTTCTTTTTAAATTTTATCTTTACTGTATTTTTTCCATTACCATTTAGTTCCCTTATACCCCCCTCCTCCCAGCAATCATCACACTGTTGTCCATGCCCATGAGTCCTTTTTTCCTTTTTGCTTAATCTCTCCACCCCCTCACCCCACTCCCCCACTAGCTGTCATCCTGCTCTCCATTTATGAGTCTGTCCCCATTTTCCTTGTTAGTTCAGTTTGTTCATTAGATTCCACATACGAGTGAAATCATATGGTATTTGTCTTTCTCTGATTGACTTATTTCACTTAGCATAACATTCTCCAGGCCCATCCATCCTGTGACAAAGGAAAAATTTTCTTTTTTATGGCTGAGTAGTATTCCATTGCATAAATGTCCCACAGTTGTTTTATTGAAGTTCTTTCTGCTATTTCCTTGGCCATTATTGTATCTATGCAACAGGCACTGTTGATATTTCAGAGCACCCTGTCATATTGAATTCAGAATCCTGCAACACAGCATTCTAAACTACCAAAAGACAACAGAAGACTAGAGATGAAACCAGCAAACTAGAAGTTTCTTGAGGGCAGCTAGCATTTTCCATGTATCCCTAGAACCGGATTCTACCCAAGTAGGTGCTCAATGAATATTTACTGGCACTATCATCTATCCAGGCACCCAGGCAGAAGCCACATAAGGATTCTTCCCATAATCCAACAGTCAGCAAGTTCTATCTTCTACCTCTTAAATGTGTGTCTCATACCTCCACACCATATGCACTGTTACTACATTCTTTCAAGTCCTTATTTCTCACATGAATTAACATAATTCCTTAATTGGTCCCCACATCTAGACTCATCTATCCTATTTTATTATCCACATGCCTATCAATTTGATCTCTAAAAAAGTAGTCTCCCCTCATCCACATTTCACTTTCCACGGTTTCAGTTACCTGTGGTGAAACAAAGTCCAAAAATATTAAATGCAAAGTTCCAGAAATAAACATGTTATAACTTGGGTGCCATTCTAAGTAACGTGATGAAATCGCACACCTCCCCACTCAGTCTCTCTCCATCTCACCTAGGCTGTGAATCATCCCTTTGTCCAGAGGATCTATTCTGTGTACACTACCGGCCCATTAGTCACTTAGTAGCTGCCTTGGTTGTGTGTGTGAGAGGGACTACATTCACATAACATATTACAGTATACTGTTATACTTGTCCTACTTTATTATTTGTTATTGTTGTGGATCTCTTACTGTGCCTAATTTATAAGTTAAATTTTATCACAGGTATGTATGTATAGGAAAAAACATTATATAGCATATACGGTTCAGTAGTATCCCTGGTCTCAGGTATCTACTGGGGGTCTTAGAAAGTACCCCCCTCAGAAAAGGGGAGAAACTACTGTAAATGTGACAGTGTTATTCTCCTGCTTCAAAATAATAACTTCCCACTGGCTTTAGGGGAAAAAATGTAAATTCCTTCAGAGGACACGCAAACCCTACTATGATGGTGACTCAATCTACCTGACCACCCTCTCTCCCCCTTCTACCCTAACCCCTTATATGAGTATCCCCATGTGCCTCTGTGGCTTTAAACACAAAGCTTTCATCTAGAGCAACTTTCCCATTGGCTGTATACTCATCCTTTTAAGGCTCGGCTCAGACACCATCTCTTCGAGAAGCTTTCTTTGAGTGACACTGATCTCCCTGCCCCACCCCACCCCAGTTTAGATGAAGTCTCTCCCCTGACATGTGCTCTTACAGCACCCATATTTAGTTATCTATTCTACTTACGTTCCTCAGAAATTACAATTATGTCTTATGTCTGTATAGTCAGTGCTAGGTATATGAAGAGATACTCAGCTAAAATTTAAATAAATATATTTCTTGCTCTTCTCTAAACAGTGGCTCTCAAATTTTAGCATATATTAGAATTACTTGGAAAATCTATAAAATCCAGACTGCTGGACACCATTCCAAGTTGGTGATTCAGTTGGTCTAGTGCAGAGCCTAACAAGTTCCCAGATAATGCTGATGCTGTTGATCCAGGAACCACATTTTAAGTATCAGTGCTCCATGTATGTTGTCTCTCCCTAACTGAAGGATTTTAAAGAGTCTTTTCCTAGCTGCCCCCACCTCTGCCTACTACAATCTAACAATCCTTTTAGACTCTGCTCAATTGTCACCTCCTTCACAAAACTTTCCCTAACCCCAGATGAAACTGATCTTGCCTCCCTCAATTTTTGTTCAGCTTTGTGTTTATTATTCATATGATAACTCATGCTACCTTTCTTATACCTACTGCCATTTTATGATCTTCCTCAACCAAGCACAATAATCAGTGAACAATAGGCAAAATCTTTAAGTATTTGTTGACATGAATGAATCCCTGTTGCTTGCCCAGACTCTGGGCCCAGTCTGTCTAACTCTTAATCCTTCTGGCCCAAGCTGACTTCCTTATACTGCTTTGTACTTCTGCTTGCCTTGCTATGTGTGACAGATGCCTGATCCTCCCACAGTGGTCTGTCCCTCTCGTTCCGGACCTACCCTTAGTCAGCTTCTTTACCTTGTACCCTGAGCCTTTTTAATTTCCCCATACACTATAAGACACAACGAGTAAAGAAATTTTCTTCTCCTGATTGATGTAAATTTTAATTCTGCTAGCCATAAGACATGTTGCTGGACTTTTGTTTTTAAAGTAGCCTTTCTTTGGCAGAGGATCTGAACTAACAAAAAGTTTAAAAACACAACATCATAAGGTCATTTATTAAATTTAAGGTTACCCTAAGTAACAAATTTAAAGTAGGTACCTACACACTAATTACTTATGAACTATATTCATATATGCATCCAAATTAAATTCATATACCCATTCCAATAACAGATACAAAAAGCAGTGTCACCTTTCTAAATTATACTAAGCACATAGTAAAAACTATTTTTGTTTGTTAACTTGGTTTCTAAAAATGCCCCTATAAATTTACTCCTTCAAAAATTACTCAGAAACTGTTTTCAATCACAGCAACCTTCATTTC
>VMDR010023626.1:0-15481 GCA_007922815.1 Macrotus californicus | reverse complement strand
TGCCTCCCAGGCGTCTGGAAAAGGAGATTACTCTGACATTTCAAAGGTATGTTAGCTTAGATATACAAGAACAATGGACAGGCTCACTTAAGGTGATGACTGACCTTTGCTAAGGAGGCTGTAGCCCTGGGATGTGACAATCACAATGACCTGCCCAGGTAGGAATGTAGGATCAGATCATCCTGGCATGGCCATGTTCGGTCACTGAGTTGGTCAAGCCTGCCATCTAGCCCATTTGAATTAAAAATAAAATGTAAGGTTCATGTATAGCATTTTTATGATTTTCCTTTTCATTAAGCTTTTTTGATTAACTGACCAAGCCAGTGTGTTAAGAGGTCTTCCCTGGGACTACAAATGTTAAATAACAATAGTTTTAGAAACTGTAAGTCTGGAATGCTGCAGGTGCCTGTAGTGTCCAGAAACTGCTTAGTCAGTTTGGTTACAAAACATAATAAATCATTGTATACTTGGTGAAAATGGATATTGAAATGTTTTAAACAACTGAACAAGTTTTAATTTTAACCAAATAGGTTATTTAGCTCCCTCATTTTAGTATGCCTTGGATGTATGGTTAACAATGTAAATACTTTAATTAGACAGACAATTAACCCCCTGTGCAACTTCAAACAACTTTGACCCGTGTTTCCGCCCACGCCTTTGCCAATTTCCTTTGATGAGCATGTCTCAGATATGAAGATTGTGTAATCTACATATTCCTTCCTTTTGAGGAATCTCAAGCTTCCTCCTCCCTCTATTGCCTTAAATTACATCATTCCAAAATAAATTTAGCTTCCTCAAGATTCAAAACTTAATTTGCAAATCTCTGATCCTGCATTACCTGTGGGCCAGACTCTGTTGGGCTCTGGATATGGAGCAGGGAGCAAAACAGCAAGGACTCTCTCGCCCACGGAACTCACAGTCAAGAAGAGGGTGTGAGCATTGATCCAAGGCTGCAGTACAGCATGATGAGCGACCCCAGAGCACAGTGCAGGTGCCCTGGGAGGGCCCTGCGGGATGACTGAGCGGGATGAGACTAACTGAAGGGCAGGGGCTGATAAACCTTCTGAGTGGCTACGTGCAGGGCATGGGGCCCATGGAAGCAGTCCTCTGGGTCTTTCTCCCTGACCACTGAGGGGAATGACAGGAGCTCTCTGGTGACGCCCTGTTCTCCCTTGTGGCTTTGGCAGCTCTTAAAAGGAAAAGACTGCAGATACTTAGCCTCCTCCACACTGAGTTACTCAAATGGAACAATTTGGAAGTTCCTATGACTGCAACATGGAGATTGCTCCATAAACTAGTCTTGAAAATTCACTTCATACTTTAGCATTTCCTATATACAGAAACGTCTGAAAGGAAAATCCAGAAGTTCTCTCATAACCTGCATGACCTTGGCTGCGAAACTTTGAGAACGTGTGGGGAAAAGGAAAGAAAGCAGAGGTGGGCTGTCGGTTTGACTCCCAGTGGAGATAGGGAACAGAAATACAAATCTATTTTATATTTATATATGAACATACAGGGGACTGTTAACCTCAGACTCCACCTGACCCGTGGCTGACATCCAAGCAGTCACATCCAGGTGGTAGGGAAGGCAACAGAAATCACGAATGGGAGGCATGGTGTTCTGGGAATAGCCTGGATTTTAGAGACAGACAGACTGTATTCAAACCTTGGCTTTGCCATTGAATAGCTGTGTGACCTTAGGCAAATCAGCATCTTGAAAGCTCTTCACTTTTCCCGTGGTTTTGCTGTGAGGATGAAGTGAGACAACGTGTGTAGAATCTAGACCAGCAACTGTACTCTATTATGGCTTTCGTCCTTGTCAAGTAAGCTAAGTGATCTGAGGTCACACATGGAGTGTGTAGAAACCTTTCCAGGGTGGGAAGGCAGACCCAGTTCTCATGGAGTCTGTATATTCTGGTGGACTCATGGACCCCCTTCCGCCGGCTGCAACAGTGGCCAGCCCACAGCTCCGAACACATTTCCTAAAACCAGAATGATAAACAAACCTCTTTTAAGTTAAACTTCATGAACTAGCCAAAATGCCCCCAAAATGATTTGTGAAAGGGAGAAGGCCTTTTGAGTGTATGTCAAACACCTCCAAATCTGCTCTTTACAAGACAAGTGGCAGCTCCTTTGTCCTGGCTCCTTAAAATTTTGTGATAATTGACTTCTGTCACATTTGAAAAGGGTAGCCCTGCCATAATTGGCCTGGCAGCTAATAGTTATTTGTATATCAATTAGTAGTTATTGTTACTTTGATCCTCCCTAGAAGCATTCATGTGAGTTTGCTAGATTGTTTAGGTACAGAGCTCCTAGGTAGTCTTTCATGACAGTCATGACCTCAGTAAGTAATGACTCCTTCTGCTGATTTTAAACTTGACTAAATTGTTTGTTGTCCAATGAAAACCAACAAAAATGTATGGAGTGCCCACCATTCAAGAAATGGACTAAGCCACTAAAGAAGACAAAGATGAAGAGTGTGGCTCCTGTCTACCAGAAGGAACTGACTTGTGTACACAGAAAGCTAAAATACAAAACTGCAAATATTGTACCAGGTAGCTATTGGTACAGCCAGTCTGAGTGGCACACCACCCCACAGTCAATGACTTAAAACAACAGTTATACATTCTCACTCATTTGTAGGCTGATTGCCTGGGGATCAGTCGATCTAGACTAGATGTGGTAGTCCTGGGCTTCAAACTGCACCTGGATTCAAGTTCACTCCTCATGATTCACCCTCCTGGGCTCGGCAAGCTAACCACAGCCTGTCTCTCTCACAGTGATGGCCAAAGGGCAAGAGGGACAAGGAGAAACCAACGATGTCCTTGAGACCTGCATCCAGAGCTGGCACTCTACCACATCTGCCCCATTTCCCTGGCTGAAGCAAGTGCCATGGCATACCCAAAAACAGTGGGGCAAGGAGAGCACTCCAACTCTAGCAGAAGTAACTTCAGTATCAACTCACACAGTGAAGAGCGTGCAGACACACTGGGAAGAGTGATGTGAACTCCCATAGAAGTATAATAAAGTTCACAGTACTGGGGGTGTAATAGAGAGTAATGCATTCTAGCTAGGGAATTATTATCACTTGCTTGAATTTGAGATAACCTTAAAAGAGTGGGTAGAATTTAAATAAGCCAAGTTGGGGGATTAGGCATTCCAGGGAGAGGGAACTCCATAATGGAAACTATAGACAAATTTCCTTTTTCAATCCCTGACTTTAGTGAGGGATTGAAGATTTCTGGGGTGGCTGAGTCCCTGGAGCAGGGGTCATTGGAAGGAGAACACAAAGACCAGGCAGACACTGTTGGGCAAGTACTTAGAACATTTTGGATTCATTCGAGAAGTTGTTGAATGCTCTAAAGCTTTATTTTAGAGTAACACACATAAGTATATTTAAATATTTTCATGTACATTCAGCCCATAAATATACAAGAAAGAGGCAATTCTTGATTGGAATGAGCTCATGCATGGCCTTGAACATCATGCCAGGGAATTGACTTTCATCCAGCTTGTAACGTGGAGTCATCGTTTCTGATTCGGAGAAGGGGAAATGTTATGATCAGAGTAAAGTTCAGAAAGATCACTAAGATACAGCTTGAAGACTTGATTAAAAGATGGTGGCTGGAAGGGGAGGAGAGAAAAACTATAGTAGACAGACAGACCAGCTAGCCAACTAGTAATAATCCCAATGAGAAGACAATAATTCAGAAAGAGGATTTAAAAATCAGGGAATGGATTGAAATTTGCAGAAATAGAATCAAAAGAAGCTGGACAGAGTGCAGGCTAACAGAGGAAGAGGGCAAGGCGGCCATGTTATGTGTATTATCTCCCAAATCTCACAATGCCCTACGAAGCAGGTGTTACTAGTTCCATTTACAGTTGAGAAAACAAAAACCTCAACCCAGTTGAGCAGACTGCAGAGTCTGTGTTCATCCCCTCACAACATATGAGCCTCACGTGTTCAACTCTGGTTTTCCATTGTGTTCTCGGTGCCAGGCGCAAACCTGCACAGAGTAGGAACAAATGCGCATTTTCCCGAGAAGTAATTTAATGCGTAAGGAGGTTTCGTGCACGCATTGGGGTTGTGACAAAGCAATGGGATATTTGAGTGTCCTCTCACAGTAATGAGTGACAGCCCTGCTGTTCGTGCAAGAATTAGGGAGTGATGGGTGGACTATAAGACATTTCACACATATTTTTTCTACTTAAATTTTCTTTGCCAAGGAGGCTTTTACATTAGCTAAAAGTGTTGGAGAGGCTTTAACTACTGCAGTTATTTAAAGAGTATGGAATGCCTTTGCAACTTAAAAATGGAAGTGTGATAAAGTTTAAGCAGTATTTTAATTGGCCTTTCTTAGTTTTCCCTGTGGCAGATAAATCAAACCAGCAGAGGAAGCTGACAGTGAATAGTAGCAAGTAACAAATCTTGCTGACCTGGCAGTTTGGTATTGTTCCTGACAACACAGGCCTTCCGCAGAGAGTTTAATACAAGTCTCCTTCAGCAGATAAGGCTGATGAAATTGTAATCCCATTTTGAATAGACTCCTGAGTCCTTGTTTTCAGAGTTTAGAAATAGACATGCAATCTTAAGGGCATGGAATAGAAAGCAATGCCAGAAAAGCAGTACTATTTTCCTTGAAATGGCTAAATTATGAACAAAAACAGTTTAAATGACTCAAAAGGGATTAGCTGAAGTTTTCTGGACATACAGTTAGACATCTGTCCAAAAATTCCTCCTGTGGGACAGGTCCTGAGGTAATACATGTCCTGTGAGCAATCAGGATCAGTTCTGGGGACTAAGAATGTGAGTGTCATCTTCAATACTTTTGCTCCAGGTGCTAGAAGGTGAAAGAAAAAGGCCTGGGTGACCCAATGATAGAAGATCTCAGATGAACTAAGATTCCTCCTGTGAGCTGTTGATTTCTTTTTAAGTGGCCTGCTCTTCTTTGACTCTGTCCAGCGAAAAGAGTGTTCTAGAAAGTAGACAGGGCTCAGAGATATGGATCCTGTTAAGTGCTGGAGGGAATCTTAAAGTCTTTTGACCTTTAAGCATCAAAGACTGTGAAGTTGAACTCCCATAATCCTAGCATGGCATGTATCTTGATTTTAATGCTCGGGCCCCTAGTGTTTATAAGAAAGATAAAAAGAATTAAATGACATCAAGAGAGCCCCTCTGAAGAACTTGGTAGAAGTCTCCAGTCTTGTCATGAGGGCTTCCTCACCTGTTAACCTCTGAACCAGACTCAGTAGTTCTGAACTAAGACCGTTCATTAGAGTCTCCTGGGAAGTTTTAAAACTATCAATATCCCAGGCCCACCCCCAAAGATTCTGACTTAATCAGCCTGTGGTGGAGTTGGGCATCTACATTATTTTTCAAAGGTCTTCACAAAAGTCTAAGTAAGGTGCAGGAATGTTTGAGAAATGTCGGATAAGACCAATCTTTCAAGCAAATCTCTGAAAGGTGGATGTGGAGGCACCCTTGGCCTCACCGCCTCTTGGGCCTCATGCACCCCTGTATCCCTACATCTCCAAATCAGAAGCTGGAAGCCAGAACACAGAGGGCCTAATCCAAATAGCAAAATCACTGCCATAAATGAATAGTTGTCAGGGGTGTTGTCCCAAAGTACTGTGCCCTCTGAAACCTGATCTGAACCTCTCATGAGAAAAAGAATAAAATACTTCCTTTGGGGAGAAACAAAAACATGCATCTGAGATGGTCTTAATAGAAAGCAAACGATAAGGGCAATTTAATTCACATTTTGTGTGGGCTTAATAAACTCACAGTGAGCCTAGAAATGTACCCTGTATTTCTGCCCATGAGAAAAAGGAAGAGAATTACTGCCTTGCAATCTTATCTTATTCCCTGTCGCATCTGATAGACATCAGGACCTGAATGTGGAGTGTATTTTGATGGCCTATATTTTAATGACTAATTTAATGTGATGAGTCGGAATTTTGATTTTTTCAGCTAGGAAATATGATCAGCATGCATCCATAATTCTTTTTCAACTTAGGAATTACTATTGTTTCCATGGAATCAGTTGAATTGATGAATATTAAATCTGACTTCTCCTTGTGTGCATGGAGGCAAAATGGAAGAAAAGAAAGATCAGTAGCAATAGAAAGATTTTTGGGCTAAACAAAATATTTATTCTGAAATATCACAGCCCTGGCCCTATGGGCCTCCTGCCATCAACCTCTTCATATGACCCATAATAGGAACTATATGTTACTCACAAATGCTCTTAGGAGATGACTTATATATAAGTCAAATGGAAATCAGTAGTTGCTAAGAGAAACTCAGCTTTGGAGCCCCTTTTTATTGAAGAAAACTACTAATCTAAATATGTAAAGCCATGAAGTAAAAGATCAGAGGCCCACAGAGGAGCTTGCCAGGGGACATCATTCGTAGCATCCAATAGTCCCATGGAATAAGATTGCCTAGAGGAGCCGGAAGCTTTCAGGCAGTCAGGAATACCTCCTCAGAGCCTGTGATCAAGAACGAATTAAAAAACCAAATTGAAGAAACAAACAAACAAAAAAACAGGACGTTTGATACTCAGATGAACTTGAAAACTCTCAGGGACAAGAGAACCTGCAGAAGAGGCCACAGTTTTGACTAGTGCAGAATTTTTCCTTGTGTCACTCGTTTGTTGAACAAATATTTGTTGGACGTGTCAGGCACTGTTTTCAGCTCTGGGGATAAGGCTGTTTTTTATGAATATTGATGGACTTTCATCTTGGAGGTGACAGAAGTTTGGGGAAAGGTTCTCTTTGGTACATTTCATCTTCATTAGATTCAGTAGGACTTTCCTCTTTTGTTATCCTCCTTTTAAACCTGCGATCTTTCTGCAAGATGGCAGTTTTCACGGAGAGGAAGAACATGCGCCTGCATAGTGTTGTGGCTGCTGGTGAGAGTTTGGATGACACACCGGATGACTGTATTATTTATCCAGGAAAAGTGGCAGCAGTGCTATCAGGCCCTCTCTAGTATAATAAGTTGAAGGAGTCATTTTAGGATTGCAATATATTTTCTAGAACCCAAAGCAAGACTCTGTTGGGTGAGGCTCGTGGCCCAGCAGTCCCTGTGGGGAACCCCTCTGAATGGTACCAAAGTGGGTGTTCTCCTTAATGTCAACATCACATACAAGGACGGCACTTCTCAAAGTTCACCACTCACTGAACTGAATCTTAGGCAATGCTGTTGAGACATGACTGGCTTCTAAGATGATAGTGTTGATATAAATGCCACTAAAAAATATATGGATAGAAAGGATTTCCCTAAGTGACCTATTACTGAAGAATCTCACTATTTGAAATTATCTGTTTATTACATCTGTAATATCTGTCTTCTCTATGCCTCCTCCATAAGGGCAGTTACCTCATCTTACCCATGGACACCTAGATCCATTGCCTGATATGACATTTATTAAATGTTCCATGACTAATCTGAAAAACCAATGATACAGATGATACAAACCTAAAGAGACATTGGACTCCACATCCCAAAGCTCTCAACTTAGTGAAATGACCAGCTTAACTGAAAAGGTGACATTTAAGGGCAATGAAGATGAAGTCTATTATTAGGGGCCCTAGTTTCCATCTGCACAAGGGGCCCTAGTTGCCATCTGCTCAAGGGCAGAATGGGGGAGATTTGGCTAAACAGCAACACCTATGAAACAGTTCAAGGATTTAGTTGATGATAAAGTCAGTATGATTCAGCAGTATAAAAAACAAATGTCTAGTATCATTATTAGAAATGAGTCCCCCATCATAGTCAGTTGATTTTTAATGAGGAGACCATGACAACTCAAGAATTGTTTTTTTAACAAATGGTGCTAAGTCTGTTGGAATATCGACATTCAAAAGAATGAAGTTAGGAGTTCTGGCCAAGATGGAGGCATAGGTAGAAACCCTTCTCTTCCTCGCACAACCAAAAGGAGGATAACAACCAATCAAATCAATAAGCAACCAGAAGTGCCAGAAAGTCAAACTACACGGAACTCTAACAACGAAGGAATTAAAGAAAAAATCAACCAGAACAACCAGACCAGTTAGGCGGCAGACCACACAGGCAGGGCTGGCTGAAGGTAAAACTGAGACTCAGAGCTGACTGTGGACTACGGTGGTTCCTGCAGTAGGAGAAACTCCCAGTCTCACACGAAAGTCCGTTGGAAAGTGCGCCAGAGACAAGCAGGCGAGCTGCACTCTTCCCTCTCTGGCCCTTCCCCCACAGGCGGCACTGTAGCACAGCAAGGAGGGTTGCCCTGCCCTGTTGAATACCTAAAGCTCCGCCCCCTTACAATTTAACAGGTATGCCGAGACAAAGAAATAGGACCCAAATGAAAGATCAGAGCAAAACTTCAGAAAGAGAGCTAAGTGATGAGGAGATAGCCAACCTATCTGATGAAGAATTTAAAGCCCTGGTAATCAAAATGCTCACAGACCTGATGGAGCTTGGTCAAAAAATGAAAAAACAAATGAAAGATACCCAAATGAAATAAAGCAAAATATTCAGGGAACCAACAGTGACAGGAAGGAAATCAGGACTCAAAGCAATGGTTTGGAAAAAAAGGAAAAAATAAATGTCCAGCCAGAACAGAATGAAGAAACAAGAACTCAAAAAAGTGAAGAGAGTCTTACAAACCCCTGGGACAACCTAAAATGTTCCAATATCCGAATTACAAGGGTGCCAGAAGAAGAAAAACAACAGCAAGAAATTGAAAACTTATTTGAACAAATAATGAAGGAAAACTTCCCCAGTCTGGTGAAGGAACTAGACTTCTGGGAAGTCCAGGAAGCCCAGAGATTCCCAAAGAAGTTGGACCCAAGGAAGCACACACCAAGGCACATCATCATTAAGTTACCTAAGATTAAAGGTAAGGAGAGACTCTTAAAAGCAGCAAGAGAAAAGGAGACAGTTACCTACAAAGGAGTGCCCATAAGACTGTCAGCTGATTTCTCAAAAGAAAGCTTACAGGCAAGAAGGGGCAGGAAAGAAGTATTTAAAGTCATGAAAAGCAAGGACCTACATCCAAAATTACTCTATCCAGCAAAGCTTTCATTTAGAATGGAAGGGCAGATAAAGTGCTTTAAGATAAGGTCAAGTTAAAGGAGTTCATCATCACCAAGCCATTATTATATGAAAGGTTAAAAGGACTTATCTAAGAAAGAAAAGATAAAAATTGCAGAGTAAAATGACAACAAACTCACAGCTATCAAGAAATGAACCTAAAAGAAAAGAAAAACAATGAAAACAAAAACTAAGCAAACAACTAGAACAGGAACAGAATTAGAGAAATGGACATCATGTGGAGGGATTTCAGTGGGGAGGGGGAAAGGAGGAATAGGGGGAAAAGGTACAGGGAAGAAGAAGCATAATTAGTAGGCATAAAATAGAGAGGGAGAGATAAAAAATGTTATAGGAAACAGAGGACTCAAAGAACTTATATGTACAACCCATGAACATAACTAAGTGCAGGGGGGGGGGATGCTGGAAGGTTGGGGGGACAGGGTGGAGGAGGGATAAAGGGGGAAAACTGTAATAGCATAATCAATTAAAAATACTTTAAAAAAAAGATCTTTCACTACCTGTCACCAAATAAAAGTAGTCATTTATAAAAAAAAAAAATGAAGTTAGACCCCTACCTCAACCATATAAAAAAATCAACTCAAAATGAATCAAAGACCTATGTTTGAAAGGTAAAACTATACAACTCTTAGAAGAAAACATAGGTACAAAGTCATGACCTTGGGTTAGGCAACAGTTTCTTATTAATAACACCAAAAGCACAAGTGATGAAAGGGAAAATAGCTAAAGTGGGCTTCATCAAAAGAGAGCTCACAGAATGGGAGAAAATATTTGCAAGTCATATATCTGATATTGGTCTAATAAAAAGACAGCTAACCCAATGAAAAGGGGCAAAGGACTTGAACATTTTTGCAAGGAAGATACACAAATTAAAAACAAGCTCATGTCAAGATATTCAACATCATTAGTCCTTAGAGCAATGCCAATCAAAGTGATTTCACACCCAATATGATGGCTGTTATCAAAAAGATGAACACTATCTAGTGCTGGAAAGGATGTAGAGGAATTGGAGCCTTTATTCATTGCTGGTAGAATTATAAAATTGGTAGTCACTGTGGAAAAGAGCTTGTCAGTTCCTTAAAATGTTAAACTTAGAGTTACCGTGTGACCCAGAGCAACTCCACTCCCAAGTGTATCCTAAAAAAATTACAAATGCATGGCTACACAGAAACTTGTATGTGAATATGCATAAAAACACTATTCATAATAGCCAAAAAAGTAGAAACAACATAAAAGTTCCTTGGTTGATGAATGGATAAATAAAATGTGATCTATCCTTATCACAGAATATTATTCAGCAATAAAGAGAAATAAAGTCCTGATATATGCTACAACATGGATGAACCTTGAAAACACTCAAGTTAAAGAAGGCAGTCACAAAAGAACACATGTTGTCTGAGCCCATTTATGTAAAATGTCCAGAGCAGACAAGTCTATAAAGATAGAAAGTAGATGAGTGGTTCCCGGGGGCTGGGAACTAGGTGGTGACTGCCGACGGGCACAGGGTTTTCGGGGAGGATGCAGATGTCCTGTCAGTGGTGACAGCCACGCAACTCTGAAAGCATCCTAAATGCCAGTGGGTTATATACTTTAAAAGCATGAGTTTTTTGGTATATAAACTATAACTTAATAAATCTGATATCTTTTTAAAAAAGAGTCCTCTAAAACAAGGTCCCCTTCATAGAGCACTAGTCACATCATGCTTGAAACACTGGATTCAGTCCTGGGCCTGGGACAGATGCAAATCAACCTTATCTCACCATGGAAATTGGGGCATTTAGATTGTTTGGAGCAAAACATTGAAGACATATGGGATGCTTAATCTATTTAAAAAAGAAAAGACTTACAGGGTACATTTGAGTCCTTGAAATACAAGTGACATTTATGTGAGGAAGGATCATAATTGCCCTCTGTTATCCTGAAACACTGAACTACATCAGAAAAAGAGTGTTGTGGCCTCGCCACAAAGGACAACTTTCTAACATGGGATTGTCAAAAAAAAAAGAGAAGAGGCTGCCTCTAGGGATGATGACTGTCTCACCGTGACAGCACAGGGTCAATGTGCATGTGGGAAGGGGCAGTGGAAGGGCAAAGGCTTCAGATGACAGGTTGCCCTGGCTGACCCCGAGCTAGCTTTCCTATGAGTGCATTCTATCATTTAATCCCAGGAAACTCTTCTGGGTTGTAACCTATCACTCAGATCTTGTATGCCTGGAGTATGTGATAGTTTTTTTTCTTATTGCATTTGTTACCTTGCATGTTCTCACATTAACATATACCAAGATTTTTGCTCATTTAATAGACTCTTAAAATAGCTCCTGAAATCCATCCTTATCAACCAAAAGTCAGATCATCAGCAAATCGAAAAGTGTTTCTGTGCCCTCATCCAGACCATTTACAAAATGATCCAAAGTTGCAGTTTCACATGAAGTCAGTGGTTGACATGTCTCCATCCAGAGAGCACATTTATTTCCACCCTTTTTTTCTGTCCATAAACTGGTTACTAAAGGCATTTTTAAATACCAAAGGGGTCATCTATATTTAAGATTTTATTTATTTTATTTTCAGAGGGGAAGGGAGGGAGAAAGAAAGGGAGAGAGACATCGATGTGAGAGAGAAATATCAACTGGTTGCTTCTCATATGTGTCCCAACTGAGGACCAAACCTGCAACCCAAGCATGTGCCCTGACTGAGAATCAAACCAGTGACCCCTCACTTTCAGGGACCATACCCAACCAACTGAGCCACACCGGTCAGGGCTAAAGGGGTCAACTTCAGTGCCCTTCCTTCCACAACCTGATTTGGTTCGGAGCCATGCAGGGTCTAACCTCAGAGACCCCACAGCTTGGTGCCAGTCGGGAAGATGGAGGGCTTGAGCCACTGCACGTGTCCCTTCTCGAAGCGCTGTGACAGATGAGTCAGGCATAATTTGCTTTTGCAGAAGTCATGTCATTTTACTTTCACCAGCATAAAAGATAAAAAATCTGAGCCTCAGCCATTGGGGGGAACTCTGCTTCTAAAACAGGTTCGCTGGTGTCTGCCCTTTAGCTCAGGGCACTCAAAGACGGGTCATGTAGTTGGAGCTAATCGGTTCTCCCTTCAGTTTCTTTGAAACAGTAAGTGTTTAACCTGCCAGAGGCCATCCATCAGTTTCAAGGAATCCACCAACTGAAATAATTTACAAAATCTGTGGCCAGGGATATATAGATTTTTTTTTTCTAATTCAGAGTTTGCACCTGAATCCCATTCACTGTGTGTTTCTCTTGTCTTGCTGTCTGTGACCAAAGCACCACTGGTCCCAGTGTCCATGCGACTGCTGCTGTTTGCTGCTCTGCTGCCCTGCACTTCCACTGACAGTGCTTCCGTCAGAACCGTCACTGTCATCTTCCCACTTGCTGCTTAGAGGTCGTCCCTGACACCTGTCCCTAGCAGACTAGGACAAGCACAGCTGTGGATGCAGATCGGCTTGTGGCGGAATGCATCGGGAACCACCGTTGGGTGTTGTCTGAGAGTTGCACCGCCGAAGCCTGGGGTCCTAGGAGCCGGCCTTGCAGTGAGATGAGTCCTGCCTTCCCTGCTGACAAGCTGGCCCGGCTCATCCACTGGGTGTGTTCCTGGTCTCCAGCTTGCAGGAAACCACACTGACACGTCTGGCCCTATCCACTTGCCTGACTCTTGCCAACCTCTTTCCCTAGCATACGGGGTGAAATCACTCTTAGCTCCAGCTGCTTTCAGAAAATACCAGAGACAGTGTGGCTTAAAAACAGACATTTATTTCTCACAGTTCTGGAAGCTAGAAGTCAAAGATCAAGGTGCCAGCTGATTGGGTGCTTGGTGAGGACCCTCTTCCTGACTGACAGGTAGCTGCCTTCTTGTCTGGTGTCTTTTTTTCTTATAAGGGCATCAGTTTCATCCCAGGGGCTCCACTGCCATGGTCTCATCTAACCCTAATTCCCTCCTCATACCATCACCTTGGGGGGGTAGGCCTTCACATATGAATTTTGGGAGGACACAAATCTTCCATCCAAACAAACACATACTGTGGTGTCCAACTGCCTGGATGAGAATCCAGCTTCCACCACTTACTTTGCTTTACCACTCTGCACCTCAGTTTCCTTAGCCCTGAAAGTGGGACCTATAATATTGTTGACCTCATAGACTTATTATGAGGATCAGTTGAGTTCGTGAAAGTTACGGCTAGAGCAGTGGCTGGCATGTAGTAAATGCTGCATAAATGTTAACTATTATGGTTTAAAGAGATGGGTGATACCCTGGGTTTGACCCAGTAGGACCATAACACAAAGGAGTTATAAAAAAGGTAAATCTTGGTCAGTTATTGGACTGGTCTTCAGATAGTTCTGGAGACAGGATGTCCTCCCCTCCAAGGACCCAGCACAGCAGGGCTGCTGGAGCCAGGACACTCTGCCCTACCTGGGACTCCTCTAACAGGCAGACTATTCAGGAAGCCCGCATCCATTTGACTTCTCTGAGACTCTTAAAACTGCTCAGAGGTACTTCCTACCCAAGGCTTGCTTTCCTCACTCCTTACCCACAGGTGTCAGATCCACCTAGGGGCATGCAGGCTCTCCCCACCCTCTCAGGGTTCCAGTCCTCTACCCTTCACAGACATCTTCCCCAATAAGTCACCTACAGAACTGATCTTGTACCAGTGACTGCTTCTTGGAGGACTCAGACCAACCCAGCAGCTATTACTAGCTCTCTCAACTCCTAAAGCTTTCACCTGCCTACAAGTGAAAGCAGGTGCTTGTTTCTGTCTGTGCCAGCCTGAAACTTTGTAGAAATACCATAGTAAGTGAGGAAAGTAATGTTAATGGGAGATAGTGACGTGTCATACTGAAAGGCTTTTTTCTCCATATTTTTATAATCTTGTTTAAGTGGCTCATTTTTGCATCAAATTTTAAGTAAATCCAGATTCTATGGTCTGTATGCTTGTTAATTCCTTATCATAAGCTTATGAGTTCATTTTAAGTATGTAGAAATACACATTTATAATGATTTTTTTAAGTAAAGAACACAGGTAACCACTGAGCTATTGACTAATAGAGATCTATTTGCATTGGAAATATTTAGAACTTCTTGATAGTACTGAATTGAAAGATGTGTTGAGTGGGTAATTCCCCCATAGTCTAATCAACGTGCTGCTATAGTAAGTGCACCTGTAAACCGCAACCATACTAGTATGACAACCTAAATGAGTGAAAAGTTGCCAGCAGAGGTGGAAATTATTATTTGTACCTGAGACCTGTCCAGTCATTTCTAGTGATAGTTTTTACATTAAATATTAATTCCGGCACCCTGGGCTTCTAAGTCATCTGTATGTGTCGTTTTCAGAAGAAATGTGAAATAGTAGCTCCAATGCTTTCCTTCCCCCGGACTGTAGACGTCTCTTGGCTGTAGCCTGAGCTCTATTTGGCATCACTGACCTGTATTCATCTACCTCTTATTGCAGGAACTGGATATGTCCTGGCCAGTAGCCACCCAGCCGTGTCACTGATCTGCTGATACACCCAGCAGTAACCTTTGCATTGTGTTCCTGACTCTATCAGTTTCTCCTGCTTATTCCTCAGGGGAAGTCATGTTTCTTGTGCACAGAGCAGACACAGCTCAGTGTGCAGTTGTTCAGCCTTTGTGTGTTCGGTACACAGGTTTGATTTCATAGCCCTCAGATCAGACTGCTGTGCACAAGTCTAAGAATGATAGAATTACTGTTTTCTATGGACAAGATACCTAATTGACAGTTCGAATTGATCTGTCACCAAGTCATAGCTGTGTGACTTGATGGAAACTTGTGTCAGTAACACGGTGAAAGCATACTGAAAGAAGCCAGGCACAGAACAGTAATGTTGTAGGTGAGGGTCCTCCAAAGGGCACATCGACACCTCTATTCCTGTCCCAGGAGCTAGACATTCTGAGGCCTTACGTTAGCTTTGGACAAGCTGTGGGCAAGGAGTTCTGCCCAGAGCAATACTTTGCACATAATAGGTGGTGAATTGAAGCCTTCTTGAATTGTATTGTAGGAGATGATCTTCAGTAAAAGCCAGCTCCACAAATAAAATTATCTATAGTACATACCTCAGGAAAGGGAACCATGGTAAGGCTCAGTGGCCTGAAACAATCCGTTTTAAATGGGAAGAAATCAGTTCACTTCTAGCCCATGAAACTAAAGATAAATGTTTCGTAAGAGCAAGTCATACGAACCATATGAAACTGCTGCTTTTGTGGATTAAAAACAGTGAAGTATCGGCAATTTCATGTGGTTCAGCCTAACAGTATAAAACAGATAATGACATAGAGGTTAGAATTTGGGTAAATGAGCTGAATTGGAATTTAGTCATTCACATTTTAAGCATATTATAATAATTCTAT
>VMDR010023625.1:0-15488 GCA_007922815.1 Macrotus californicus | reverse complement strand
GTGGTGCTTTTATTTTTGTCATATGTCTCAAATAAAGTTAAATTTACCCTATACAAAGAGCAATCCATAGTTACAATAACTGATCCTAGGTGTCTCAATTTATCAGATCACTCGTTTTGGATGAAGATGCAAGTGATTCCCTATTATGTTAGCATGCCAAAAAATAATAATTAGCATTCATCCAAACCAAGTAAACTGATAAAGCCATTACTATGTCCCCTAAACATTTTACAAATGATTTAAATAAATATTTTGATCCTTAAATACATTAAAACTAAAACACCTGTTCATTGACAATCCCAACAATCTCACTACTAAGAATCCATATCACAGAAATAAAAGCACCACATTATTGCACCATGGTTGTTGTATCAAAAGACTGGAAGCAAAATGAATATCCATCAATAAATGGGTGGTTAAAAGCTTATAGTACATAGAGACCATGGAATATTATGCAGCTGTGTATATGAGTCCATAAGCCTGGAGAAACACAAGAGTATTCAGCAGGTTGTCACTGGGGAGGGGAGGGAAAAGGAAGTTGGTGGGGAAGAGGAGAGGAGAAAGAGAAGGGCAAGAAAAAAGGGGGCATTGGTGACAATATAGTACATAGAAGACGATCTCATGAATAACTGCATATGTGTGTATGAATATAATGTACACAAAAGCATGACATGACTACAGTATACAGAAGATGATCTCATGTATAACTCTGTATGTGTGTATGAACATAATGTGCACTAAAGCATGACTTCATGGTGATCTGAGGGAGGCAGGATTATACACGTTTACTTTCTTCTATTGTATTACTGTTAATTTTTATATTTGAATTTTTTAATTTGAATTATTTTTTGTCACTTGAATTATTTATGTAATGTGAAAAATAACACTGGATAACAGAGATTATAGGTAGTACCTCCAGGCTACAGTCAACCTTCTTGGCAGAGTATATGTCCTAGCAATTATAGTCTTTGTAAAAACAACCTTTGCTGATTTTCATTTTTAATCCACTCTCATGACCCAGCTCATGTTATTCTTTCCTAATTGGGTTCTCAACTTGTCTCCTCATATATTCGATTTCTTAGGAAGTCTCCAAAATTTCTCCATAAAACCCTCTTGAATTTACATATTTTGTGATATCTCATTTTGCTGGATGAAATGTGGTACCTTGTAGGAGACACCTGAACTCCCACATGAGGATCTACAGCACATCTCTCGGTGTTCATCCATTTTTCTTTTTAAATTCAACAGGAATTCTATAGTGACCAAAAAAAAACCCTACATCAAAATGTAAAGACAAACACACTTGGACAACAATACTGAAAATGCAATGCAGAGTCCTGAGAGGTAGTTTGTCCGGTTGGTCTTCTCTCGTGACTTTTGGAACTTTGTAACATATAGACTTGTAAAAAAAGACATGCTAAATTGGAAATAATCCAGTGTTTTCAGCAACCCAGAATTAAAAAATGTGAAGTCTAGCTGCTTCCATTTCAGAAAGCATTTTAATTACATTAGTAAATAGAAGCGGCTAAGAAATTAGAACAATCAAAATACTCAAGTACTGATGTAGAAAATAAAGAACAAATTAATGTAGGTACAATTTCTAGGCCATATCATTACCATATGTTTCTTTAATTACCTTTCCCCTCAGGGACTTGATGTTTTGAAATATTTGCTCTTTCAAAACAAATGAATTAATAGAGCAATAAATTAATTTTTTAAAAAAAATTTTAGTGAATCAGTGACATGTGTAACTGCCCATCACAGCTACAGATCAGGATGAGGAAACCAATGTTGCACATGTAGTTGAAACCATTTATTTAGAGGCAAATAATTTATTGTCATGGATCAATGTATAATTACTGTTAGCTTCTTACAAATAATAGAAACAGTTGAAGGTACACCCTAGAGTTCAAAGTGTACACTGACCTCTGTCTCAGAATCAGTGTTCCATCATCAAAGAATAAGTTAAGGTGAAAAATCAGCTCTATTTTAATTCCCAAATATGTGGGGTTTTTTTTAAGTAAGAGGACTAATTCACAAGAAGAATAGCAAAGTGGCAACCCATGAAAATCTCGCGCTTTAACCTCACACCAAGAGCAGAGGAGACCAAGGGTCGTGAGTGGTAGGCTTTCACCAACCTTCCAATTCCACTTACGAAGATTCCAGTACTGGGTAAGAGGAAGCAAACGTATCAGCAGAAGACAATGAATACAGTATTTTCATTAGCGTTCTACACCTATTTCTTTAACTTCTATATAATCAGTTTTGTTTTGCGTGTCCTGCCCTGAAAAGATAAATGCAGATGCAGTCACATTCTCTGGAGACTAAAATCAGACAGCCAAGTCAAAACAAATCCCACTGGAAGCACTGGCTTTCACGGCAGATGCAGCAAAGAATAAATCATTGGCCACTGCGAAAACCTCCTGGACAAGAAACTTCTTCAGTGTGCCCCTCCACAATTGACAGTTGATAAAGTTCCAACCTTGTGAACTAGGTTATCAAGTTTTGAAACTTTGAGAGTCCTCCAAGTGCTATTTTTTTTTTAATAAAGGGAACAAAAGTAGTAAATGCCACGACAGTGAATTTGCATTAATCCCCACTTTGTTCATTCACAAACCACAGAGAGCTCCCAGAAAAAGACTGTACCAGCACTTTCAAACCACGGCTCCATTAAAAATTTAACATCTGAGGTTAGAATGAGGTTTGCTTATTAAGCTGACATTTCCTTTATAAAACAGACCATTTTGTACTTACTGCTACCCTTTGGACTCTTACAGTGAATAATAAAACTAAACTACAAAGCATAATTTGTGATGCTGAGTGTCCTGCAGATTGTAGGTTTTTGCTTAGTGGCTTCTTTTAAATGCTCACCAATCCCCAGAGGGACAACCCAGCCATTAGTCTGAATCGACAGAATCGGCTGGCCCCTGAAAGCACCGCTGACAACTCTGAATCCTCACACAGGTAGTCTCCAGCTTAGCATGGCTCGACTTAACAACTTTTCAACCTGACAGAGGTGCAAAAGCAATATTCCTTCAGTAGAAGCCATACTTTAAATGTTGACTTTGGATCTTTTCGCAGGCTAGTGATAAGTGGTATGCTAGCCTCTTGCAATGCCGGGCAGCAGCAGGAGCCACAGCTCTCGTCAGCTAGGCGATCGCCAGGGTCGACAATGCACACTCACAGTGCAGCACTGAGGGCATTTTTCCCACTTAGGAGAGATCACTAGGACACAATCCCATCATAAATCAAGCAGCATCTGTAAATGGCCTTGTCGGTGACTCACCATATTGGCAGCGGGGTCCCTGAAAACCCCGGGGACACTGGCACTGCTGGACTTCCCTGTCTGAGCAGCTCCTCCCATTGAAACAAGTCCCCACTGCAGAGGTGGCTGAGAGGAGGGTAGACAAGGAGGGATGAGGCACAGGGTCAGGGGAAAGAAACAAAATCCTCAAAGTCAGCACCCTCAAGTTGCTAATATAAATATAATCTAGAAATTCCCACCTGCCCCAACCCCTCCATAGCAAGGTTAAACACTGTTTTCATTTACAGGTTAAGGCCCTGCTCTTTAAAGCCTTGCAGAATGCTGATGTGGTAGCATCTGCCTCACTGCAAAGCTTCTAGAAATACAGAATCTCGGGTTCCACCCCAGACCTATTGGATCAGAATCCGCATTTTTTAAAAGACAGAAGTTGATTAGAATTTGCATTCAAGTTTGAGTAGTACTAGTCTAAAAAAAAAAAACTCTATGAATAAGATGATCGTGTGACCAAAACAATCTAAAATGGAAAAGGGAACCTAGTAAACTGTTGGTGGGAATGCAGACTGGTGCAGCCACTGTGGAAAACAGTATGGGATTTCTTCAAAAAACTAAAAATGGAACTACCTTTTGATTTAGTGATCCTCCTGCTGGGATTATAACCTAAGAATCCTGAAACAGCAATTCAAAAGAATTTATGCACCTCAATGTTCTTAGCAGCATTATTTGCAATAGCCAAGTGCTGGAAACAGCCTAAGTGCCCATCAGTCAATGAGTGGATCAAAAACCTCTGGTCCATTTACACAATGGAATTCTACGCAGCAGAGAGAAAGAAAGAGATCCTACCCTTTGCAACAGCATGGATGGAACTAGAGAGCATTATGCTAAGTGAAATAAGCCAGGTGGTAAGGGACAAATACCATATGATCTCACCTTTAACTGGAACATAATCAACAAAACAAACAAACAAGCAAAACAGAGCCACAAACATGGAAATGAAGCACAAACTGACATTGACTAGAGGGAAGGAGAGAGAGGGATAATGGGGAAAGAAGGGAAAAGCTCTAGTCACGGAACATGTATGAAGGGCCCATGGACAAAGTAAAATGGGGGGATTGAATGTGAGAGGTGGCGGTGGGCAGGGCAGGGGAGAGTAATGGGGAAAAAATGGGGACAACTGTAATTGAACAACAATAAAAAAAAATAAAAACATAAAAAATAAAAGTCAAGCAAGAAATATCAACACTTCCCAGAGGCAAAGGACTGTGATAGGTACCATACAATAGTATAAAGAGTTCACCTCACAGTCATTAACACTCACGAGTTTCTAAGAGTTGAAATGGCAGCATGGGCAGATGCTTTTCACTGAGCTGCAGTGGCCTAGCACCACATGCAAATTCAGTGACCACTAACACCAAGCCTGCTTCACATGGGAAGCCCGAGTTGACTTCACTGAGATATTTCAAGAGAGAAAGCACAGAGGGGAAGGAAGCAGGATGCTGGCAAACTCCCTAAGGTACAGGATAGCAGGAGAGATAAATTATTGTGCTCTGGTGCTACATTGATTGCAACACACTGGAGCATTTTAAGTGACTTTGCAATAACCATAAACACAGGAGTCCCTAAGTGGGGCCATTTCTCCTGGCATGCACAAAGTACATAAAGCCACTAGTTCTGCTGTCTGAGTGCTGTCAAACACACTCCAAGGTTCTGGAATACTCTCACCAGACATTTGTGAAAGGACTGCATTCCTCATCTTAAAAAGTAACCTGCCTCTGGAGTTCTGCAATTAATCATGACATGTACAGGTTGAGAAATCCCATTTAGATTTAGTACGGTGATTTCCCTCCAGACTTTTGAATCAGCTGTGGATTACAAATTTGATGATATGGGAAAGGGGCAAATGGAAAAGGGTGATGGAGGTCAAGGTGTAACTGGCTGGCTTTAAGTAAACTGTCTTTTATTTAAAGAGACAGAATATAAAGTGGCAGTCTATGGGTCTTGCGTTCTGACCTACCATTAGAAACATTTAACAGAAAAGCTTTTTTTTGCATTTTTGAACATGTCATGTGTGAATTTTCAGTCTAAAGAGATGCTCTGAATCTGTGGTGATTCTAAAGATGCCTAAAACTTGACAGGCGTGGTATGATTGAAGCCCAAAGCAGAATGAAACCATTACTTCAAGTGACAAAGAGTTAGACAGGAAGAATTATAACTTACAGCGCAGGCAGCCAGGTTCATGGTCCTGCCAGCTCCAGCCACGGCAGCATCTATAGATGGTCTGTTGCTCCACACTGTATACCTGTCTGTAGACGGTGTAGTACCGGGTCCTAAGAAACACAGGAATTTAGATCATACTTCCCGTTAAGGCAAAGCTGTCATCTTAATCCCACGAAAAGTTCTCCCTGAAACCCAAGTGCTGCCATTTATACGCACACACACAAATATATATCTATATATAATTTGCCTATACTATGCACGCATGCATATGTGTGTGCTCATGAGAGAAGCCCTCATGTCCTGTGGTGTAAACTATTCTAAGGGTCACTCGAGCTATCCAGAATGAAACTCAAAATTGTAAAGTGAATAATGATATAATGAAGGATAATAGATACATGCTTTTTCAACTTGACAGTGAGAGCCCCTCATAGACTGGTCCCATGGTAGCATGATTCTCAACAGTGGTGATGTCACACACAAGGGGGCAACAGTTGTTTTTGGGTGGGAGGGGTGGAGAAAATCTTAGCTGACACCCTGGTTTTCGGTCCTACAAAGGACCATGGCACACAAACAGCTACAAAGCACACCTGTGGCATCACAACTTCATGGGGGAGGGAGACAGTCACAACTGTTTTGGAGTTTACAAAGGCCCCTTAGGGGGACAACAATGAACAAAGTGTGAAAACACTGAACTATAACTGTTCATGCTGACATCTTAACACACTAAAATACCAAACAGCTCTAAACTGGTTCATTTCCTTCCTCTTTATTCTTTATGGTCCAAAGCATCAACATATTTTCTCCCCTTTATATATCTATCCCCCTTATATATCTTTTCAGTCTTCAAAGCCAATTTCAAGTTATGCTTCCTCCAATGTCTCTTTCCCCTACCAAACCAATGTGTATTGCTCTCCCAAAAATGGGACTTATCTGCCATACCACTTTTCTGGCAGCCCTTCACCATCGTGAGGGGTAACCTAATATTTGTATGTGTATCTCTCCAAGAAGGATATAAGTATAGGTTTCCACACCGGTATACAAACAAAAGGGATATTAGTTTGGCAAAAATGCCAGACATCCTTGAACACTGCCTCAACTCCAAAGCCAGTGTCATAAATATTTTTACTGAATAAAGGAGTGTATAAAACTACTAAGCTATTGAGAATAAAATATAAATTACATTTTTCTTACTTATGTTTATTTTCCCAAGTCTGAATGCCTCTTGGTAGTAAACTTTCTTTGGTTCAGTGTAATATCAACAATGATTACACCTCATGGGGCAGTACCGAAAATCTAAACAAAAAGTCATGTTCAAAAACAACCACTCTAATGAGCAAACATACTGAGTCCCTAATGGGTACCAAGCATTGTGCCACATGTGCTAAATATGTGTTTAGTTAATCCTCACAATATCCACGCATGGTATTATTTTGTTCTAACTTTATAGACTAAGGCACACAGAAATGTAGGAACTTTGCCTAAGGCCATACAGCTAATAAGATCCAAGGGAAGTTTTCCAATTCAAACTTCATTTAAAGGTCCTGAACGTAGAGCTAAAAAAGACTATACATATAAAGGTTAAACATACACACACACAAGTGTGCATGTGCAATGTACCTGTAAATATATGTAATAATACATATCTAGTCTTACACTATTTTATTTAGTCCTATATTGTCAGTGTTCTGGTATTTCTATATAATAGCAAATCTAGTTATTTATAAATGTCTCCAACTTTCTTTTGGCAGTAATAGTGGTAATGATAATAATAATAAATTTATTAATCTAAAGCCATACCCTTTTAATTCTTGAATCCAGACACAGTTGATTCATTTACCTAAAACTTAACACATTAGCAACTAGTGGTATTAAGAGGTACTTAGATGTTTTATAAAACTATTTTAAAACTTTGTTTTCAAAAGTCCATATGAAGCCTTGACACATAGAAAGCACTATACTTGCTTTTTCTCTCCTCTCCCGACCCGCTGAGCTAATCCTAATTCAAAGGCCATACTAAAGTCAAAGAAGCCCTGGGTTTCAAAGTGTTAGAAGAAAACCAAGGGCAGGTCAGACAGTCTTTCACAACTGTAGGTGCCCCGGATCCAAGGTGTGCTAAATTTAGCACACCCACACAATATTCCTTGTTTCTGTCAGTCTTCTGATCTTCAGCTTGCAAGAGTCCGCCATGTCATATGGTAAAATTAGTAGCATGTAACCCAATGTACCTCACACATAAATGAGGCCAAAAGTAAATTAATAACATACCTTATCTCCGAAGCAAGATATAGAACTCTGGAAATGCCTGGTGGGCAGATCTTATGTTTGTTTGCTTACATAATTATATAATATAATTCTACAATATAATGATTTCTAAGACTCATTGGAGGATATCTTTAGATGCAGTTGAGGCTTTTGATTTTAATTTTTGGTAGTCAAAAGGAATAGTGGAAGCACCCTTACCTTCTTTGAGAACCCCCACACCGTCCTGGGCCAGCACAGCCCTGTCTCCAGAATGTGACAGTGTGTGTGAATGATTGGACACACGGGCGCGGAAGTCCCACCACGGTCAGCTGCCGATCTTCACAAATGTTTGGCCTTGAAAAAAAAAAAAGGGGCAATGCAATAAAAATAGATTGTTTCTTAATGTTTTATACATGAATCATTCATTCCTCCACTTTCCACATAAGTACATAAAGTAAGAGAGAAAATACAGGCAACATAAAAAAACCTTCATCCCTGGCTGGTATAGCATCAGTGGACTGAGCGCGGGCTGTGAACCAAAAGGTCGCTGGTTCAATTTCCAATCAGGGCACATGCCTGGGTTGCGGGCCAGGTCCTCAGTAGGGGGCGCACAAGAGGCAACCAGACATTGATGTTTCTCTCTCTCTCTTTCTCCTTCCCTTCCCCTCTCTCTAAAAATAAATAAATAAAAACTTAAAAAAAAATTCAAGCAGAGGAAAATGAAAATTCAGAAAAGATTTTTAAAATAAGGAGAAATTTAGAAGATAAATATAAAAGCCATAAGTTTCCATGTGCTTAGAAAAATTGAGCTGCAAATTAAATTCTGAGCTCTATAGTAGACAAAAATAAATAAATAAAAATTAAAAAATAAAAACAGAATTACAAGCTCTCCATGCAATTCTCAATATCCATGAAGAAAAAGCAAGACAAATTCATCAAAATAAGTTAAATTTTCCTAGAAATTACGTCTGAATAATAATTTCCATCATATTTAGTTAGTCCACTAAATCACATACAATGCCTGTTTGTACACAAATACTTTGCAACCAGCCCTATTCCATTAATGTTTCCTCATAGACATTTCATGCAAATTTACAGGATTTTAGACGCATGATCTTTAATACTTAAATGTGTTGGGCTAGATAACACTGATCACCTGGAGTGTCAGAATTAAATCCTTTTGTAATTCAAGAAATGGGGGAAAAGGTACAGGGAATAAGAAGCATAAGTGGTAGGTACAAACTAGACAGGGTGATGTTAAGAATAGTATGGGAAATGGAGAGGCCAAAGAACTTACATGTACGACCCATGGACATGAACTAAGGTGGGGGATGCTGGTGGGAGGGGTGGTGCAGGGCAGAGGGGGATAAAGGGGAGGAAAAAATAGGACAACTATAATACCGTAATCAATACAATAGACTTTAACAACAGAAACACTTTACTTAGTGATAATTAATTTACTAGTCCAGAGGAATTGTTTTGTATTTGAAAACAACACTAACTCTAAAGGCGGTCGGCCCCACCACTCACATTGCCCATGCATTCACAGTCACCCACACGCCAGGCACTGGCATCACTAGCTCAGACTCGGATGTTTTCTCTTGCTATCAAGAAACGCAGTTAGTTTTGTCTCCGTACTCATGATCCACTGAAAATAGAAATGATTTCTGATTCAGGAGTTCTCGCCGGCTCCCAAATAAAACTGCAAACTTGTCCAGTGGCAGAATAATAATAATAATAATAATAATAATAATAATAATAATAATAATAATAATAATAATAATAATAATAAATGGTAAAACCTCTAACAGTACTTCCCACACTGAAATCAGTCACATCTGCATCGCCGGGGCCACCGTTTTGTGACCCTTTCTCCTGTGGCTCTGACGGCATCTCCCCCCTGGTTCCACTTTCAGCTCCGTTCTCAGTTCCAGATACAGAGACAGAAACTGTCTGGACTGTTAATGTCACCTCAATTGAATAAAATGCATGTTGAACTTTAAGAGTTTGCACAGCACATTTTAATCCTTTAAGTAAACACTGTAGTAAAACAATAAATGTAAAAGCTACACCTACGATGGACATCCATAAAAATCTTCAAGAATTGGGTCTGAAAAAAACCTCAGCCATTAAAATTTCCATATTAGATTCCCTGAAAAATGCCTGCACCTACCCCTTTAGTGGGCTTACATGTTTGCTTGCTTTTTATGAGCCAACTAGCCCCAGGCAGAATGAGCTCACAGTACCTCTGTTTTTTCAGTCAATAGTTCAAAAAACATACACCTCATCCAGGCTTGAACTCCATTTTCTAAACTACTCTTCACTTATTACTCCACCCACTGATCTACCCACCTACCTCTCCATTCACTCATACACTCACTGTCTCCTACACACAACAGAAGCACCCCCCACCCCCTACACACACACACACTCAAAGATATGTGAGCCATTTATTTGCAAGTGAGGACATCAGACTGGGCAGGAGCATTAGCCAATAAAAGATGTATTAATGGGCCACCAATACTACAGATAACTAGTTCCCCAAAAGGGTGAGGGAGCCTGGGCATTTATACTCTAATTCCTGCCCATGATTTGTGGAGGGCCACTTTCTAACATTTCAGGCAGAAGCACAGGTAGATAGCGTCAGCCTCCGGAAGACAAAGTAAGTCTTCAGGCCAAGAAATGCACGTGCTGACTGCAGAAAGCCTGGAGGGGGTGCAGTGGTAAAGAACAGGGACAGGGATGCTGCTCTGACACTTTTGGCTTTAGGGGGGACAAGCCAAAGGAAGTCCATGTTCACTTAGCACCAACAACCTAAACAGAAGACAGGGAGAGAAAGTGAAGACACCCAAATAAGTACAACATGTGATGTGCTAAGAAGAAGCAATCAGGAGGCTGAAATAGAGAGAGGGGAAGCTTATTAAGATTCATTAATTAGGAAAGGCTCAAGAAGAGGTGACATTGTGACCTGAAGGAGTCCGGAGAAGCCACCCACAAAAAAGCCAGGGGACGCCATTCAGGTGGAAGAAATAGAATGAGCACAGGCTCCAAAAGGGGAAAACACCTGGCCTCCAGGGACTCTGAAAGACCACAGTGACTCAAATGATGAGATGCTTGGTAGGGCAGAAAGGGCCTCTCAGGCTGAGGAGTTCTGATCTTTCTCCCCGGGCACTGGAAACCACAGACGGTTTTTAGAATTCTGATTTCTGGCCTCGTTTCCCACAGCCAGGACCTGGAGATGGCCTTGTTACACTCTCTCTCTCTGACATCAACTTGACAATGACTTATATCTGCTCCTGGACACTACAAGTAATAGCCCAGCCCAGTCCAGCCTGGCTCCCAAGGCCCTGAAATCCCCCATTCCTCCCTCAGGGTTTTCCTGATTCTTACAAAGGAAGAACTCCTCAAGGGAGATTATACCTGCAACCCAAAGCGCCAGTGAGCACAGAAAGGCACAGCACACACTGTAGGCCTTACAAGAAAATTGTGCCAGACTAAAGTTTCTAGAAAACTATAAGTAATCTGGATTGTCACCAAGCAATTGTCACTAAGAGAAAGTTGAAGTGACTTCAGGATGTCACATATTATAATACTCAATCATAGTTAACAAGCAACATAGTTTTGGTTGAAATAAGTTCTTATTTTAGGTTAACTCATGCTAGGGAATGTTTAAGCACATGTGGCTAAATAAAGGCAGTCGCTGATTATTCTGCAGGTGCCCTAAGTATATTTTAATAAAGAAATTAATTTCCTTTCTTAATTATGAAAGCTATAACTGCTAGTAGTAAAGGGGCCTGAAAAATGGATAAAGGTAGCAAGTCGAGGTTGCCCCCAAGATGCCCCAGACACAAGCACTGCTAACAGCTTAATGTATTTGTGCCCAATATTTTGGGGGGGCACAGGAACATATTTCTGCGTAAGTAAAATCACATTCTACTTACTGTTATTTAAACTGGGTGACAAGTCTTTTTTATGTGGGTGAAATCGGAATGTAGCATGACACAGGTTTCAGGTGCACAACATTATGATGTGACTTCTCCACACCACCAGACAACTGACCCCCTTTGCCCATTTTGCCCTCTCCTCAACCCCGTCCCCTCTAGTGACCAACCACCAGCCTGTTCTCTGTATCCATGAGTTTGTTCTTATTTTGCTTGTTCATTTGTTTTGTTTTTCCTTTTCTTAGATTCCACATCTGAGAAAAATCAGACGGTATTTGTTGACTCCATTTGACTTATTCCATTTAGCATAATACATTCAAGGTCCATCCATGTTGTGAAAAGTGACAGATTTCCTTTTTTACTGCAGTTGAATATTATTCCATTGTATACGTATATATACCACATCTTCTTTATTCGTTCATCTATTGAGGGACCCTTAGGTTCCATTCGTATCTTGGCTATCGTAAATAACGCTGCAATGAACATAGGGGTGAACATATCTTCTCAAATTAGTGTTTTGGTATTCTTCAGGTAAACACCAAGAAGTGGAATAGCTGGGTCATAGGCTAGTTCTGTTCTTAACTTTTTGAGGACTCTCCATACTGTTTTCCATAGTGGCTGCACCATCCACATTCCCACCAAACGTACAGGAAGGTTCCTGTTTCTCCCCATCCTCACTAACACTGCAACAAGTTGTTAATTTAGCAAACAATATGGAAACAATTTTCTTTTGTTTTGTTTTCTTCCTAGAGTATGTACTTATCAGAACAACATAACAAATTGGTTTAGCCAATGTTCTATTGATAATTTAGTTTTTCTAATAGTTTGTGATAACAAACAACTTTGATGTCAGCCTTCTTATATAAATAACTGAGTTACAGATTAATTTGTTTCTTCTAAGGTTTTCTTACGAAATATTTGTTTCCTTTGAATTCTTTTGGTTCAGTTTTTTCTTTTTTTCCCTGCCTCTCTCTTCTATGTTTTAGGCCTTCTCAAGTATAGGTTATCTTTGCCTGTCTACCTTTAAGCATGAGGCACTAGAAGCTGATCGGAAGCTAAGCGTGATAGAAAGAACTGTAACTGGTGGGCTCACTGTCAGCTTATTGGTATGAACTTTTTTTTTTTTTTTGAGAAGTTCCTTGATGTCAGTGTACAGAAATCTGATTTCTAAAGCTCTTTGGATTTTCCAGAAAACTATCCCCGATCTGCTGCCTGGAGCAGACACTTTTGGCAAGGAAAGGGATCCCTGCTGTTTTTAGGCCAATCCACTCCTAGGCAGTGCCAACCTGCAATCCTTCAGAAGCTTCTCTGGTTCTAGTTCTCCAGAGGAAAGAGTCAGATCATTTTCATTCCTTCTCTCTCTCTCGTTCCCTCCTGAGTGGAGGTGCAGCAGGGCTGTGTGTGCAGCTCTGCAGTTTGGAGGAAGAGATTTAGAGACTGCAACAACTTCACATAGAGTCTTTCAAACAACTCTGTCTCCAGCCCCACACGTCCCCCTTGTGTATTCCTTGCCTCCACTCTAAATGATAAATGTTGCACCTCTACAGGGTTCCCTGTGCAGGAACCAAAAACCTGCCAGAGTGGCATAAAGATTACATCAAAGTGAAAACATCTGAGCTACAGGTGCAGAAGGAAATCTTATCTGAACTTCCCCTACCTGACTAAAGTAGAGATTTACTAAAGTCATCCTGCCCGGCCATCCCCTCCCACCCCTCCCCACCACCACTTCAGGGCAGCCTCCAGTCTGGGAGGCAACTGACCTTGGGCACTGGGACATTTCAAAGCAAATTCATATAAACAAACCTCATCAGAACCATCCACCCTTTAAAGCCCTAGCCACTCCTACTCTCTTACACTGGTACACTGAACACTTAAACCTAGCTGCTCAGCAAGGTACTCCCTAGAGAGTACTCTTACGTGTGTAATAAATTTTCCTCTTGTTAAGTTTTCTACTATCAATTAATTTGCAGGACCCCCAAACACTCAGTCCTAAATTGGTAGAGGAAAAGGTTTTCCTCGCAAGAGATTTAGCAACAAGGATGGGATGGTCAGAAATCCTCATTCATTCTGGAGACTGCAACTGAGGTCTTCGGATCTCTGATCAAGCTGGCGTAAGCTTTCTTACCCTCCAACTCCCACATCTATGCCTGGGGTCCAGTTGAGCAAAAAATGGCAAGAGCCTCTCATCTTTTCAAAAAAAATGTTTTCAAAATTTAGATTTACAGGAGAAAGGTTTTTGTCAGAACTAGTCTTTTGGGTATTGTGATTCTGGTTTGTATGTCCCTGGGATAGCCAATGTGTTCTTTCTGTCCCTGGGTTCTGTGCTACTGTTTTGTGTTGTGCTATCGTAAAAGGGGGACTCAGAGGACAGAACACAGGCACAGGTCCCATAAGCCTGTTGGAGCCAGCCTCACAGACTGCTGTGTTTGTGGTTTTCACAGGGCCTGTGTTTGCTTGGACAAACGTGCTGTGAGTCACCAACAAAACCACAGGAGTTTCTCCTCCTGTCTCAATTCTGACTTGGAACCAGCAAGAGCACTGTCTTCCTCTGGTTTTCTGCCTGCCGTGGGGACACAGATTATCGGCCGTGCTCAGAGATGACCAGCCATCAGGTGGGGGCCTGAGACATAAGGGGCACAAGCAAAACTTTCTGCCAACTGCTGCCAAACTTCAGGGAAGCCATTTAGGTCTAAACCCTACAGGAGCTCAACCCATAACATCTCTTTTCATTTCTTTCCCATCGCCTCTGTAGTGCTGAGCCTCCCCACCTCATGTTGCCCACCTGGTACCACAGATTAGCAGGTCTGGGACTGGAGGCTCATCGCTGAGCATCCTTACAGCCTATGACCCCTGGGTGTGCTTCTCTGCTACAGGTGGAAGTGATTTTGGATGACGGAGGGCTGCAGCTTCTGCACCCTCTTCACAGAGGCCTACTGAATTCCTGACCAGGTCGTAACAGCCGATTGGCTTGAGTCCCATTTGGAATGGGTATACCTACGCGGATCCTAATTGTTAATACCCGGATGACAGATTCTTTGATTTATAAAAACTTTTATGTTAAAGAATTTTTAGAGAGTTTCCATTGTAAACAAATTGTCCTCATGGCAACCTATAGAAGGACCAAATTGAAAGAACATAAAAACATCAGGTCTAGCCTAAAACATTCCCTTAACAAAATTAAAGAGCAGACAGAAGTCACTCAAACTTCAGTTCCCTTGACCCCACCAAGGACTCTCCAGGGATTCAGGGGCCACCAAACACAACCATCTGAGGCTGAAAAGGAACTAACTGAAAACAGACTGGATAGTTTATCTACTCAGATGAATTTTGAGACACCTAGATAGCCACGTGATGTCTCTTCAATCCCTCACACAAATTTTAGTGTACAGTCTCCATAAGATTACATATCAATGCAAAACAGAACCTTAGCAATCTTCTCTGTAAATAGTGGGAAAAGGCTTTTGCTCTCCTATTGAAGAGAAAACAACTTGCTCCATCTGCCAGAAACACAATAAGGATAAAAATATAAAGCAGGACAAAGACAAAAACCAACTCTTCACATAAAACAGTGACTTCTGCAATACTGTGTTATGCCTAAGACAAGGCTACAATTTTAGAACGAAAGTCCTAAGATCTCTATGTGATCTGTTTATATGTTTATGTTTGTGCTCTGTTGTGATATATGATATTTTTCTACCTCCGCATTGTCTTACCAAACTAATTCACACCATTCATTAAAAAAGCTCTATTCTAACTGCCTTAGAGTAAAAAACCTCTTACACAAACTAAATATTCCTAAACCTCCCCGAAGTGTAGAGACTAACCCA
>VMDR010023624.1:0-15482 GCA_007922815.1 Macrotus californicus | reverse complement strand
TAGGTGGGTAACTGCTCGTCATTTGGTAAAATTAGTGTTACTATTTGTCATGTTATTCAGACTGAACAGAGTGAGGAAAGGGTCCTGAAATGAATGTTGATGAACAAACTGGGTTTATTTCTTAGTTATCCTAAAATGTTTGACATATAAATAAATAATGCAAACGGATCATAGGAAAGGAAGTATTGAGCTAATTTTATCGATGTGATTTTTAATCAGATTTATCTATTTTGCAATACTTTTGTCATCATTTTCATCCATTTAAAAATATTCAGTGATTTTTCCCGTCACCAGGTATTGTACTAGAACCTAAATTATGATTTAAAATAAACAAACAATAAAAAAAAAAGCATTGATCTGTTAGCAAAAAGTTGACCAGTAAGACAAAGGAAGTAAACTGATTCTGTTGAAGGAAAGACATGCATTGATTAATCAATTAGGTCTGATCATAGACACAGCTACTGTCTCAAGTGAAAGTCATTCTGCACGTTTTTAATATTGAAGCAAGCTGTATTTAGGAGGGAGTCTCTGGCATTCATGATTTCATTGCTGCCGGTATGTTTAAACAGGAAGTGATCTTGGCTCACTGAAGATGCTAGGGATTTGCAAAGCGTGTTCAATAAACACCGTTTTACAAATAGAGTGAGTCCACAGACTCCTTACCCATCTTCTGGTCAGGTCATTCGTAATGTCCAGAGTAACAAGAAAATTGGAACCAAAACAGTGGTTTCACCCTTAACAAGTCTAAAACGCATGCCTAGTCAATATCTCCACTCATTCAGTTTCATGGAGAGAGGTTACTGGAGATCTAGAGGCTGTACCCGTGCCACACGCAGTTGATCTCCGCTTATCACTTTATCCCGTTATTAACATGCCATTCTTCACTTGTCACATTTTCCCTTTGTTAGTATCGTATAGCCATCACAGTTCGAACTCATAAGAATAAACCTGTGAGTCAAAAGTGGTTTCTTCAGGTACCATAGCAGTGATGAAAATATAAGCAAAATTAATGTTTAGCTCTGAAGTTAGAGAGAATTCATTTACCCTTGTCTCTGTCTTCTCACAGCTCTGAAAAGTCACCCCCATTTCCTTGTCCCTCTCACAAGCAACCCAAGCTCTTGCCACTCCCTGCATTCAGAGCATGCTCATTCACATCCTGTCACTTTGGGCGATGGGGACTGGGGATGCATGGCATATTTGGAAACAGAGTTTCTGAAAGCAGCCACAGATCCTGCCATGACCTCCCTAAACTGCCCCAGTGTCCTGTAAAACCTGAGGCAGTAACAATTATTAAATATTATATTTAGTATATGTTTTTATATTTAATTATAACTATAACTATGTGTATAATATAACTAATTACTATATACTTAAATAACTGGGGGAAATAAATAACAGTTATAATTAAATAATATTAAGCATTGTTATTTAGTAATTACTATTATTATTATTACTATTAAGTTATTATTTAAGGTCCCACTGACAAGGGGCTTTTTATTTCCACTGGTAGTACTTGACACTTAGTGATTTTACCTAGAGACAGTACATGTTCCCGGGGAATTCTCTGACGCCTGTATGATAATCAAAAATATTCAGATGGCAAACTCAGAAATTAGATCACCACTGTACTCACTCTGCAATCTAAGGACATTTTGGCTCCAATGTACGTTATTTATTCAACTGGCTCCCTCCAAACCTAGCATTTCACTAGGTTTTTCACTTTCTCAGGCAATCTTTCTAATTAATTTACACATTTTCCTTGGCTTACCTTTGTCAAGTGCCTGAGCTCTCACTCCCTGCCAGAGCTGTGAGCCCGACACACTCACAGATGATGCAGCTCGTCCCTCAAGGCCAGTAAGAACACGAAGTCCAGTCCACCCCTGGAAACTGCTCTGGCCAGCTTCAGCCTTGTAATGACTCTTAGTTTATCCCTCATTGTGTCTAAAGATAGACTTGGTCTTAAATCCCAGAGGAGACTGACCGAGCGCTCATAGTTGCCTATGACTCACAAGCTGACTTAGCTGGACCAAACTTTAGTCAGGCATTTTCCTCTTTCCATGACCTAACAAGCAAAAGAGAGACAGACTCATAGAAGGAGAGCAGGACGGCAGCTACCGGGGTGGGAGGTTAGGGGGTGGAGGGGTTGAGGAAGAAGGAAAAATGTCTCAGGGACATGGACAACAGCATGGGGATTGTGATTGGGGAGAGGGGGATAAGGGGAATAAGTGGTAATGGGAAAAACACAATTAAAAAAAGAGTTAAGTAAATAAAAACCAGTCACAATTTTCAAGAACAACAGAAAATAATGCTTTGCAGGGCTAAATTAGTAAATTTTGTCACTGAAAGCTGCCAAGAGACCAGCTAAATCTAGTTACATCATTTAAAGTTTCATTCCACAAGGAAAAACACAAACATTAGTGCACCATAAAGTTAAAAAAATGTGAAACAAGATTTAACGTTGGTGGAAAATAAATCCAGGAAGAAGAATGGGTTGTTGACAATGTATTTTTTCTTTATTCTACATCTGATCGGCAATAATATCACTGAGATGCAATCTATTAGAATAATTGAGAGCCAACACATCATTTTTCTAACATGATTTGTGTAGAATGACACAAAACTGTTCTTAGACACATGTATTAGGGATAAGGGCTTACTGACATTTTAACATATTTGGTGCTAAAAATGCATCATACAGGAAGGGAATGTTCCCTTTATTTTAAGACACCATCTAGAATGTGAAGATACTTTTTAGTGTAGGTGCCAATAAGCTATCAACTGTGTAGCAGCAAGGAAGCGTTTTCTACAGAATTAAAACCACCACCCATGAATTCTAAGCCATTCTCTGATATATTCATAGAGAAAATCTGGAAGCCAAAAAAGTTTATATTTATTCAGTATTGAAAAACATTCTGAAAATGAGACGGCTGTTTAATATGTCTCTCAGCGCCCGTCTCTTCAAGTACAGGGTGTTTATAAGTAGAGTGCGTGCGGAAGGCTGGTGACTTTGGAAGAAAAGATCTGTTAAGATTTGTTCAATAGAAATCATTTTACATTGTTCATCAAATGATTATTTTCAGAAAAAGCAATGTCAGATGTGAAGAAACTTCCTTCAGTTTATATCTCAGAGATCTACCTTTCGTAACCTAAATTGATCTACTCAGATCCATTTAGTTTGATGAGCTTCTCATTTTGGAGAAATTATTTATTTGCAGTCATTTGAATTTCAAAATGAGAATTCAGGATTTACCTATCCGCCACTTTAATTATGCATCCCTGACCTTCACATGTGCTTGATTCCTAATAACTTTTCCATCAGAGACAGCGTACTTGCCCAGACTTTATTTATTTGTGCTGTTTAGTAGTATGGAGCAAAGCATAGGCAAAGATGACTTTGAACATCTTAAAAATAGCACAGTGGTGATAAAAATAATTAACAGGTATGGAGCCTTGTGCTGTGGACTGTGTAAGAGCGTCACACAAGTTGCTTTATGTAACATCACAAAAAGTGCTAGTATTTCCCCTCTTCTGACTTCTCTGCATCAGCCTTTTGCAGGCTACCTACTACCAGCCATCTGACCGTGTTGTTACTGCAGGTTATACACAACAAGTTCCCACCATTCCCAGAAGAAACTTTTCCCATGCGAGGTATCCGTGGAGGTTATCTTGGGACCTGCCAATATTCCATGCTTCCCTCCATGGACATCCCACAGCAGGGTGGCCTGCCCTTGGAAATGGCACGGAAGTTGAATATAAAGGCCCAGAGGGTGTTCCTGGTGCAATACCTTGTTTAGTTAATGCCACAACTCTTCCCATAAATGTATTTATAACCCTGTCTGCCAACAGCAGTAGAGACTCAGTGATATGTCAGTTTTTAGAGAAAAATCAAAATGTAACTAAAATTTTTGCAGGCCCTGACTAGGAAATACGTTAAAACTTTTATAACCAAACCTTCCACTTTTTGTTTGCTTCACCTGAATTCTTGTGGTAATCAAATCATAAAAATAGTTTTTATGAAATTTTTAACATGTGGCAGTATTGAATATGTATTCAAGGCCTCTTATTCCCTGAATCACAATCCATTCTGTCCTTTTGACATTTTCCTATAAGAATTCAGCTAACGTTACCCTACGAGGTGTTATCTAAAAGTGTCAAATAAATTGATTCAACGTTATTTAGCCTTTTGGAAAGACCTACAGCCTTAAAATTATTATTTTCATGGATTTTGTTTATGAATTTCTAAGGAAATATTTGGAATCAATATAAGTTTTCTGCATGAAGATTTTTAGGGAACACGTAGTCAGTTAACTCATTTATTGAATAATATACAGAACAATCATAATAGAGATAATAATATAGATTATTATTATTGTATATACTGGTGATAAAGCTATAAAAATGAAACCTCTGGCTTCGCAGAGTTTGCCTCCTAGTGGTGAGGGCAGAAAACGCCTATAATAAAGATGCAAAATACATTCGATCCTTACATTTAATTTTTAGCTTTCTCCACTCTTCTTTGTCACCAGACCTCTCCACCACCTCCTGGTTTACAGACCCTTTTGTCTTACTAAATCCAAAGGGTTGATTGTTTTTTTCAGTATCATGATAAATTTCATAGGTTCCTTTGGAAAGGTGACTTTTCTTTGGCAGTCCTGGTGTTCCCTAAACCAGTAACTGATGAATGTTCTCTCTCAGTCCCTCTTCCTTCTCTGGCTTTCTTGAGCCATGCCTGCATCCCTGGCATTTTAGGGCAGAACATTTTCCCACTCACTTGACGTACACAACATGAGTGATCTCATCCACTTTCAGGCCTGCTTGCAATTCCTCGTTCCTGAGTTATATATTTATGTCCATCTCCTGAGGCACAGACAGGGATGTGTATTTACTCCCGGCCAGACTTCTGCATTTGCACCTTACAAAGGCATCTCTCACTGAGTTCATTCAAAACCGCATCTCATCTTGGCCCCTAAAAGCTCCTTTTTAGTTCTACCCAATGTCGTGACGTAAGTCATAGCTTTTCCTTTCCTCGGTCTTATCCCTTCCAGGTGTTCACTGAGCCCTGTATTTCCTCTCTCTCTGTCTCTTTTAAATGTTTCTATAATCCATTGACTTCCTGCTATTCCTGGGAGACCATCTCAGGCCACCAGTATCTCTCAGCAGGATCCCGTGACTTTCATATGTAGCTCCTTTAAACCTGCCTCTCTGTCTCCCTTCTCTTTTCTGTAGTCCAGTAAGGTGACTTTTCTCTGTAAACCTCTCTTGTCATCTCTCCGCTTCAATTCCTTGGATGTAGTCCAGTTTCATTAAAACAGTTCATTAGCTGACCCTGGTTATTTCTCTGGCTTTGTGTTTTTTCATTTCTCTGATTTGTCCCTTCATATCCAGAGGTACCTTTGTCCATGCTCTCTCTCACATCGGAGTCTTTTGACAAGCTCTTTTTTTTCGTGATACATTTTCTAACTCTTTCTACGAGTCTAATTTCTACTTAATGAAATGTGTGGCTAAAGAAGACAGAATTTCACGCCAGATAAATCTGAATTCAAATATTAATTCTGGCATTTGCTCAGCAATATGAGGTGGAAACGTGTCTACAGCACTGCGAGTCTTTAAAATTAGGGGAAGGTGCTACCAATTTTACAGGTTTGCGGAAAATATTGTGTCATAAATTATGTCAAGGTCTTCAGTGTTTTGTGAAGGGGGTGGAATGTGCCACCCCCAAATATGCCACTTTGGCATGATTATTTTGAGCTTCCAGCAATTAAAAACCAACATATGGTGCCAACCCCTTTTCTGCCTAAAAGCGGGACTTTGTTTCATGAAGTGTCTCTTCCATATGTGGTTGAGAGGAATAGCCTTTATTTTATTATTTTTTTATCCTCACTCAAGAACATTTTTTTTGTTGCTTTTTTTTTTGAAAGAGACAAAGAGGTGGGGAGAGAGAGAAAAACTGAGAAACATAGATTGGTGCCTCTCCTCTCCTGGGCTCCCCAACCGGGGATCAAACCCTCAGCCCAGGCCTGTGCCCTGACCAGGAATCAAACCTGCGGCCCTTTTGAGTACAGGAGGAGGCTCCGACCAATTGAGCCACCTAGCTGGGACGAGAGCAAGGTACTCATCACTGGAGAGTGAGGGTCAACACAGAGATGAGTTTGCATAAACAGATCTTACTCAAATGTAGATAAAATAACCTTTGCCTTTCAATAGTGCCTCCATCGATTTCCCTAGCCACTTCCCCTAGTTCCCCTAGGCACTTCCCCATGACCTTTTGCCCTTTGAAGCCCAAAGGCCCTTTCCTTTGAAGCAATGCTCCATGAGCCCCCAGTCTACCTGCTTCTTTGAGTTTCACTTCTTTTCTGTAAACTCCTGTGCAGATATAATATTAATAAAATCATAAGCATCCCTTCTCCTTTTAATCCACCTTTTGATAGTATAATTTGCAGGCACTTGTTTCCAAAAACTAAGGGGGTAAATAAAAAGTTTTTTTCTTTCCAACTCTTGCGTAGAGGGTAGGAATTAGGTCTAATTCATCATTTCTATGCTTGCTGTGCAGAAGTGAATAGATATGTATATTTTATTAATATCATTTATAAAATTATAACTGTTATTTGATAAAGATTATATAGATGCTAATAATTCTTTGAGAAAATTTTATTCCCAGGATTTTTAACTTTAAATTTTATTTTGTTAGCTCACATTAGAAAAGGCTAAAGATGCTTTCAGTAAACACATAACCAAAAATAAGTCCACTTAAAACCCTGAAAATTCTGCTGTGTAACAGTCTCTGTATTATTTGAGGTACACAAATTGCTAGGCAACTTAAAATTTTTGACCGTTAGTCAACCTCTTCTTCTGACCACACCACCTTTGCAAGATAAAGGACTTCTGAGAATTGAGTAGTCCTTGAAATTAATGTGCCTGGGATGGTTTCTATGGATACTTAAAATAGATGATGGCTTCCTTATGTCCTTTCCTCCCTACCCATTGTCACTGACTCAGGGTTTTGTAATTACCTAAGTACAATGTAAATAGATCAGATCAGCAATTTAATATCACTATGCGCAGGGATAAAATAGCCATTAATATAATTAGTGGCACCTAGTACAGTCCAAAATGTGATAAGTTGGCTATGCCTCCTGACAGGAGGTACCTTTAAATCATTTTCTCTCCCACCAGGCACACTTGGATTGTAAGCAGGAGGGGAAAGGGAGAAACTGATGAAAAACAATGAGTACCTCATTCTAATTCCCCCTTAACAATTTTATATATACATAGCATTTAATACAAATGTTGTCTTGCCGAAATTTCACATTTAAACATTTCCAATTTGCAGTTCCTTTAGTAGCTATGCATTTGGGCTGCTACAAACAAGATAGGGAGTGTAGGTGAAATTACATTAAATATAAAGATTTCATATGTAAATTCTGTCTATTACTACTTTACCATTATCTGGCTGGTTTACTTGGTTTCCATAACAGAATATTCTGCCAACTTCAGCCCACATGATCCTTCGTCCTTGAGGTAATTGTAATGTACAGAGGATTATCTTATTTCTGGCAAAATAAATGACACTATTGAAATGCATTCAAGAAATGCAGCAGGAAGTTTTGGAATTATTGAAAGGTTACATTATAAGTGAGCATATTTCTGTTATGGCTACACATTTCTAGTTTCTTGACATAGAAAGAGTGGATTTTATTACCATAAACTTAGTGGCTGAAAGTAACAACAAAAAATATTTTCGTGCCGTCCTGCATGTTAGAAGTCCCACACAAATTCCCCTGGGCAAAAATCAAGGTGTCAGCAGATTTGTTTTCTCTGGGGACCCTATGGGAGAGTGGGTTCACATGATACCTTGGCATTTTAAAATAAAATTCCTACAGCAAGTTCAGAATTGCTCGTTGTAGACACTGCTTCTGTCCCTGGATTTTGGGTCTCCTTCCCTACCTTCGAAGCCAGCGAGAGTGGGTCACGTCTTTCTCACAATCTATCCCTCGGGTGTCTTCTGTTCTCAGTCTCCCTCTGATGCTCATTTGTTCTTCTACCTGTAAGGTTCTTGCAATTGTATGTGCCACAGCCCACTAATTTAGAATAGTCTCCTCGTTTGAACTTCAGTCACGTTTCTACAGAAAATAGAACAATAGGATATGTACCCACATCTATATCTGTATTTAGATCTATCTATACACTTATTTTAAGGAATTGGCTCATACACCCTTTTTGGCCAGAAGCCTGAAATTTGCAGCGAAGGCTGGCAGGGAGCAAAGACTCAGGAAGGAGCTCATGTTGCAGTTTGAATGCAGCTTGAGGCCGAATCCCCCTTTTCTTAGGGACCCCAGTCTTTCTTTCTCTTCAGGCCTTCAACTGATTAGATATGACCCACCCACATTATGGGGAGTGATCAGATTTATGCAGCGTCTGCTGAACTAAATGGTAATCTCATCTAGAAAGATCTATACAGCACACCATGACTGCCTTTTGGCCCAATATGTGGATTCTGTGACCTAGTAAAACTGACACGAAAAATTAACCAGACAGAGAAATTTAGTCTGGGCGACTTTCTCAACATAAATGAGAAAAGTAATCATGACCAAAAAAGATGAAGATGTACCTAAGAAAGTGACACTGACGAAAAACTTCCCATTAAAGGAACTGAGAGATATGCCATGACATTAAAGCTACAGAGGATAAAATGCTGGAAGCTCATCCAGACTCAGAAGGGCATTATAATTCATCAGAGCACAGAGAGACACTCACTGTGCATCATAAATCATACGGTGAGAAAAGGGGACCATTGTTCAAGCTTGATAAGTTATATTTTTCCAACCTGGGAGAAATAACACCATAATTCTCAGTGTTTCTACTGCTGAACATTACAGTGACCTACATATCTACTAGTGGTACCATGGTTTTTAAATTATTGTTATTTCTCTGTACATATTTGACCAGCAAATAATGGGCTTTTATGTCTTCACAAAAATAACAACCAAAACAAGGTTTTGTTTTTCCTGAAACTGTGACATCTGGGTATTGCTTTTCTGTTGACACAGCCTCATAGAAAAGTTTAATTTTGTGCATTACTATGTCCTTCTAGTGTATAACACTCTTAATATAGCTTTAGGTATCACAGTTGAATGACAACAATGAAGGCAGATTTCTAGATATACGTGACACAATCTAGAACTTTGAATAAGGGCTGCTGTATTTTATAAAATAGTAACAGTTTATGAAGAGTGTGTTCATGCCAAGATGCGGGACAACTTCTTTATTAATGTCAGCTGGAGAAATTTTGATAAATGAGTTAAGGCTCTTTTGATATGCTAACTGCTTTCTCGTAATAACTTGGAATTTTAAAAGTAAAATGCCTTGGCAGACAACAGAGTGGTGACTGTGGGGTGGGGGCAGAGTAGTGGGGGAGGTGGAAGAGATATGGGGGGATAGAGGGTGATGGAAAGGTGCAGTTAAAAAGTATAAATAAATAGTAAATAAGTGACATAAAATGCCTACAACAAATTGTGTATTTAGGGAGCACTGGAAGTATTTTATGTAGCCTGTCTCAAAAATCTACAGTTACACAAAAAATTCTAATGAGCTTATCAATTAATTTTTTATTATATAATCAGAATAAAAATAACATAATTATTATTATTCAAAAATAGAGACTATCTAAACAACCAACACACATACAGGCCTATTTCTTAACAACAACAATAACATGAATTTAATAAAAATTTGCAGCCCATTAAACAATAACTTTACTACATTTTTAATCAAGTTCCTTGTTTGAATTCAACAAACCACTAAATTAGATTAAGAACCTTATTTTCAGTAAGCCACTTATTTGTTCTATGCTGATTTTCACCAATTTACTCATGTAATAATTTCTAAATGCATTCAAATTATTTTTGTGTATGCAGTTATTTGTTCTACTCATAGTTATGATGAAACGCAAATCTGCATGGATATATCTGTGTCCACATGTGTTATATGGCCACCTCGGGCATAAATACAGACTGGCCATCTCTACTGGATATACATTTCCTCTTGCCTAGATACAACAAATATATTCAATCATATGAAAGCACTTGTTAGAAATAACCACAATATTCATTATTTTTTGTTTTTCATTTTCTCAGCTTTGAGCAATTTTTTCAAAACAGGGTATTTGCAACCCTTGTGACTGAAGAAAAGTATGTTACTAAAAAATATATTTTCCTTAAAGTTCTTTGAGGTATGCAAGCTGGTATTGCCTACTTTAAATCATTTTGAAAGGTTAAATGTTGATTTTGAAAGACATAAAAATCCTAAATAAATGCATTGGCATTTCTGCATGTATTTTGGTCGAACCTAAAATAAGACTATATGTGGGTGTTTTGTATCTGTGCACATATTTTATATTTATACATACACATACCTGTGATATATATGCATATATCACATGTAATACAAGCAACCAGATTACATGTGTTGAAATCTGCTTTGCAATTGGCTGTCAGAATTTGCAACAATTCGAAACACCCAATGCCCAGATTTCTCCTGGCTACATAGATAGGGCTATCTTTCCTTTGAACTACCCTGTATAAATTCAGAGATTTGTAAAAGCTTACAGAAGGGCTGTCAAACTCATTTTCACCAAGGGCCACATCAGCATCACGGTTGCCTTCAAAGGGCCAAAATGATTTTAAGACCGTATAAATGTAACTACTCCTTAATTGTTATGGAGTTGAAATTACATTTGGCCCTTTGAAGGCAACCACAAGGCTGATGTGGTCCCTGGTGAATATGAATTTGACACCCCTGGAAGCCTTACAGGATTCAGAAGTGAATATTATATTACTGCAATTATATTTTATACTATGTCAGCAATATTATGTAAGCTTTGGAGCCTGGCTTCACTAGTATCTTCTCTACCAGTGTTTTGAAAAACCCAAGTGTGTGCATTCACCTTGAAATGCTGAGAGTTTTGTAGGGTATGGACATTGGGGTTATGCAGTAGGTTTTATGTAAGCGATACTCACAGGCTACTACGTAAATGTTCGAAACCAAAATAAACACATGGTGTGCTTATCAAATGATTCCTAAGCTACTGGCAAAAAAGTTCCATGTTATTCTTGCAATACCGCTAGGATTGGCACATTTTTGCTCTTCATGGACAATATATAGCAGTGAAGCAAAACAAATATTTGACTTGACTCTGGAAGGTTTTGTAAGGCTATTAAACTTCCATTGAATTATGACTTATGGCGTTAATGTTTTTAACCTTGCAAAAGATCTAAAAAAATAGATGTCGTTGAACAAATGACGCCAATTATCTGCTCGTCTGTAGTTGACAAATCATTTATTTTCATGATTCAATGTGATGGTAAAAAAATAAGAATGTCTGTTACTATAATTAGAGTGTGCTGCTGTGTGTCATTCAATGACAGTAGGGAACTGTTTTCAATTACTCTAAGGACATATTTTTTTTTGGCAATAGACTTAACACAAAGTGTAAAAAAGATTTAAGAAAGGTCTTGTCAGTGCTGAGTTCAGAACTTAGCACCGGATGTCATCAATCTATATCTCCCGAGACGGTGAGACTTACCAAAGACTTGGAACATCAAACTCACATGCCTTATTCTGCTTCGGGAACGGGTCCTGGGTTGTGCGAAAATGAAAGGAGCAGAGCCGGAATGTGTGCACCCGAGGGTGACACTCAGCCCGTTTCTACCTGACAATGCTTTGAAGAGGGTGGCCCTGCTGGGCGTGATCTGCTTGTGCCTGGAACCTCTCAGGTGTTTGTCCTTGGTGTCCCCAGAGGTGCCTCAAAGTTTTGTTAAAAATGCATCCCCAGGGAGTTTACTTTGAATGAGACCTTGCCACAATGTATAGGTCCTTTTGTGATTTTCCAATTACAAAGGGTATTTTTAGATGATTGTCAACATGAACCCTGACCCCAGGATTAAAGAAAATTTCACGTGGGCATTTCAACCATTGCACAGTTTCAGATGAGTTCAACTGTTTCCAGCTCTCAGACCCACACCGCGTGCTCTCAGGAACAAATCCTGGACAAGATCACATGGAATTGCTTTCCTTGTAGGCACTGTAACATGTTTACATTGCTACAGTATTTTACAAAGGGCTGCGGTCAAATCATTCAACCTCCTTTGCAACATATGATGTGTATGAAGTAGGGCAGCCTTATACCCTGAGAAGGAGTCACCGTTTGCCCCAGGAGCCATGCCATCTGCTCTGCATTGCTCACCTAACCAGGGACAGAGCTGCTTCTGGAGCAGGAGGCTATGGGAGGGTGTGACAGGTTTTCCGCTTAGTGGCTGTGCCACCCAGGGGATTAGAGTGATGTAGTGATCGAATTAAACTGGATGGCCCACTAGTTTAGGGCCTGCACTCGACGCACACTCAGTGTTTATTCATTGTGTTAACTGTGACATCCCACCGGGTAGAGATCATATTGTGGGAGGGCAAGACAGCTGGACTAAAATGGGAAGGCAGCAAACCACACATCTAGCCCTGCCGTTAATGTTAACTTCTTCAGAGATTCTAAGAATGTGAAGGAAGTCTGGGGGCTCTTTATGTAAATTGTTAAAAGTACAAGCCATTGTCATTTGGGCTAAACTGAAATTTTCCATTTGTATGTCTCCCTCCTTCCAATGACCATGAACCTTTGGTGGGGTTGTATGTAATTCTTCGTTCCTCATATTTACAGAACACTTGAATTGCTTTTCCCAAAAAGAAGTTCAATTATTGTGAATACATTTTAAAATTTTTTTTCTCTCTGCAATTTTCTCTCCATGATTGGCCTAGTTGAAAAAGCTAACTTTATTACTGAATAGTGAGCATCCATTAAACCTTACGTGTACAAAGGGTTTAGGTTTGACCTGGCAAAGGTAGCATCGGGTCACCTCGAACTCTTAGGTAGACTTGCCTGTGTTCAAGAGCAATGCTTCCTGCGGTTTCAGTTTTCACGAGGAAAGCCTCAGTAGCTGCAAGGAAGAGGGCCGGGAGGTGGTGTCCAGGGGCCATACTCAAACTCAGCCTCTGCTGCTGGCAGACAGGTCGCAGGGCACAGCGGTGAGGCTGAGCTCAGTCCAGGCCAGCCCGGAGGAAAGGTCAGTCTCTTGGTGTTGGAAGACTGCGGGGCTTCACTCGTGTTGGAGATAAAGCGTAGCATGTCTCCGAAAGTCCTGTTGTTTTCTGTTTTAGGTTCGCTTTCACAAAAGAGTACCGTTGAGGGGAGCAAACTCAGTATGGGAACATTCCAAAATCTCCTTTTGATGGGAAGGGAAGATGTCTTGTGACATGTAGATCAGAGAGTTAGGGGCCAAGAACTCTCAGGCCCTGATTCTGAAGTATCTTGGTCATGTACCATGGGAGTACACCAGCAGCACTGCCACTGTCCCCAGGGAAAGGTGACATTAATGTTTGTTGTGCTCAGTAGATCGTTTTTACTAGAGGAGTTAGACCCCAGCAACCTGGGGTGCGAGCTTCACTATGGAGAATATACAAGTGGTTGGGAAGTTACCAGGAAGGGAGCGTAAATGGATATATATTACCTTAGAAAAATGAGAAAAGTAAACTGAATACAAGTAAGTGTATAAAATCAACCGAGAAAACAGAAACAAACTAAAATTTAATTTTCACTGGCAGTAAACAAAAGGCAAGGGGCATTTTTTTTCGGATACGGTTCACGTTCAATATTATTCTGTCTGGGTGTCAGATGCAGAGCACAGTGGTTAGACCGTCATACGCTTTACAAAGTGTCCCCTGATGTTTCCAGTGCCCAGCTGGCCCGTACGTAGTTACTATGATGTTATCGACCGTGTCCCCTACGCTGTACTATGTCCCCATGACTATTCTGTAACTGCCAATTTGTACTTCTCAGTTCCTTCCCCTCTTTCGCCTGATCCGCCAACCCCCTCCCTTCTGGCAACCAGCAGACTCATCTCCACATCTACGAGTCTGTTTCTCTTTAATTTGTTTGCTTACATTGTTCTTCACATTTCACATGTAAGTGAAATCGCGTGGTATTTGTCTTTCTTTGATTTAGACAAAGGACATTTTAAGATTCAGGAAATACAGCATGAAAAGTAGACTGCATGCTAAATAAAAGAAAGCACTACAAAGTATACCAAAAAGTGTTACATGTAGTAACACATAAATAAGCTGAAACATACCTGAAATGAACAATGATTACTCTTCCTTGCAAATTATTTTTATTATTTAATTTTTTAAAATTTACTGCTTTTAGAGAGAGGAAGGGAATGAAACAGAGACAGAGAGAGAGAGAGATTTGTTGTTCCACTCACTTATGCATTCATTGCTTGCTCCTTGTATGTGCCCTGACTGAGGTTCGAATTCACAACCTTGGTGGATCACGGGATGATGCTCTAACCAACTGAGCTAGTGGGACAGAGCCAGGGAGCAAATTCTTACGGAAATATAATAATTAGGTAAAGTGATTATTGTAAAATAATCTCTTTAAAATACACACGTCACCATTTTGAACACAAAAAGTGTTTTCTTGTTTGGCTTTCAGAGTACTACAAAATTTTAATGAAAAGTTGTTTTTCCATTTTTGGCATATTCCTTTACTACTTATTGAAGGTTTAACACTGAAACAAGTACAGTCTGTAGTATATGCATTCTACTAGAAGTAATACATGACACCAGCTTTTACGTGGCATTGCACAGGTTATGTCAAAAGTTGAAGACACTGATGTATAAACAGTTTGACGTGAAAGCACCTCTCAACTGTTATGATGTCGAATACATGTAGAGCAACGTGAAAGAGAAAAGAATAACTTTGCAATTGACTTCACTGTTTAAAAATCATAACAATGTCTTTTTCAATTTTTTTATTATTTCTCGGGGTGACACTGGTTAATGAAATGATGCAGGATTCAGGGGTACCATTCTATAATACATCATCTGTATGTTGTGTTGTGTGTTCACCACTCCAATTCAAGTCTCCTTCCATTAAAGAAATCATAATAATGTCTTAAGATAATTACTTGCTGAAACCTAGAAATAGGAAGAAATGTTATTTCCGTAAGACCATAACAAAGGAAAAGTTTTTTGAAAGCTATCCCCTAAGAGAGGAGAGAAAAGTTAAGAAGGAAAGGAACTCATTTATGATGTCAACTAGATATAGTTCTTCACTTTTAGGACAATGTTAACTTTTTCATAGCGCTCAAAGTAACCTTGATTACAGTGTATTTTCAATCAACAAATGAAAGCCCTGAACTCGCCGTCAAGTTACAATACAGGCTCCAGGGTTGTATTCATCTCGGGAATGATCTTTGAAGCTGAACCTCATGAATGCTGTGCTTCTCTGATCTGTTCTCTCTGTTATTCTAGTGCAATGTTGAAAACATCACTCAACACACTTCATGCATTTCCCAATTTGTAAAGATAATTATTTCTCCAAAGTTCTCCTACAAAAAAAGAAAAAAAAATAGGCTAACATCCTTGGATATTTTTCAGGG
>VMDR010023622.1:0-15489 GCA_007922815.1 Macrotus californicus | reverse complement strand
TAAGTGATTTAATTTGCACAAATCTCTGAAAACTCTTCTTACCTCATGCAAACCAAGATATACCAGAATATTTTTTAAAGGAAAGAAAAAATAGCATTTTTATCATTAGATCAAGTTTGGTTATATCTGCTTTATGTCTATTTAAATGATCAAAATCTTAAAAGGTCATGTCTACCATTATAAAAACTGATTTTTTACATATCATAAGAACAATTAAGTAAATAAGATACTAGATATCTCCTTTCAAATATCTATTGGCTTTTTTCATGTTAAAAAATTCTAATAAAGATATCAATAAAAATACATTTAAAAATGTAAAACGGTATATGCTTCTGTGTAAATCATACCAGAAAAGTTCTGAAACTCTGGTCCATTCAAACCTATATTCCAGACTCTATGTATGAGTGACAAGCACACAAGACCATGAATAAACCAGGCTGAGGGGAAGAAAATCAGGGAAGTTAATTCTGAAGGCCTGGTTTTAATTAAATTTCTTAAGAGTACAGGTGTTGGGAAGATGCACAGGACCACTTTGATTATTAAGCACTTTTACCACCCCCCATATTTTTAAGACTTAAAAAATTAAACCCGAAACACTTAATTTGAAAGAATACATGCAACCTCTTGTTCATTACAGTGTTATTTACAATAGCCAAGACTTGGAAGCAACCCAAGTGCCCACTGGTGGATGAGTAGATAAAAGAAGCTGTGACACCTTCACACAGTGGAATACTACTCAGTCGTTAAAAACAGAAGGAAATATTGCCTTTTGCAATGGTATGAATGGACCTGGAGAATATCATGCTGGATAAAATATACCAGTCAGAGAAAGTCAGGTTCTGTATGATTTCACTTATATGTGGAATCTAATGGACAAAATAAACTAACAAAATAGAAACAGACTTATAGATACAGAGAACAAACTGACAGATGTCAAAGGGAAAGGGGACTAGAGGACTGGATGGCTGGGTGAAAAGAGGTGAAGGGATTAAGCAACAGACAACAGTATGGTGATTACCAGAGGGAAAGGAGATGGAGGGAGGTACAAGAGGGTAAAAGTGATGGAAAGAGACTTGACTTGGGGTGGTGAACACACCATACAGTGTACAGATGAGGTTATAATAGAATTGTATCCCTGAAACCTATACAGTTTTAGTAACCAATGTCACCTCAATAAATTCAATAAAAAGTTTTTTTTAAAGAGAAGTAAAATGGCTAATTGTATGTTATCTGAATTTCAACTCAACTTTTTAAAATGACAGATTTCTTCTATACAGAGCAACTGGGTATCAGTGTTCATTCTCTAAAATGGAAAATAGTAAGATGGGCTTTAAGACCTGAGGAGAAGAAATGATGACAGGTTTGGTTTTAAAAGCCCATGGGGCATAAATACAATGAAAATTTCTTTAAAAAGAAATCTGAGTTGACGACAGAGATTTGGGTGTTGTCAGAACATTGTTGATAACTGAAGGCCTAAGACTGACAACATTACCAAAGAATGAGCATCGTGAAGTATAACCATAGGGGATCTGACTGAAAGATTTCTAGACAATACCAAAATTTGGGGGATAAAATAGAAGAGGCTATAAAAGTGACTAAGAAGGGTGAAGCAGAGGGGTATGGGAGGAAAAAAAAAGAAGGGTGAAGCAGAGAAGTAGGAAGAAAACCGGGAAAAAGCTGTATCAAAGAAGCCAAAGGAGGGGCATTTCAAGAAGAAAGTCACCATCAACGATTAATACACACTGCTCAGGAAAGAGGGGTATAAATTCACTCCTTTGGGCATTTAGTCCTTTAGGCTCCATACACAGCAGGCCCAAGGATGCCCTGGGCATAAATAGTTTCAGTATAATGGTGAGGCAGAGGCCACCCAGAAAACATTGAGTTGACAAAAAAGAAGGTAAATCAGAAAAAATATGAGTGGAAACTTTTTCTAGAAGTTTGTGGATGGAAAAGTGTAGCGGCCATAAGTAGATAAAATTCAATCAGGTTTTTTAATGGTAAAGGTCAAAGAAAGATGTTTAACCCTTTCGGTACGGGTGCCGGATATTTCTGGCGCACACCTGATGACCTGTGTGGATGAGTGCCGGATATATCTGGCATCCATCTGTATATAATTTTTATAAATTTTACTTATATAGTTGATAGAATTTTATATATCTCTTAATATTAAAGTTACAAACAACACTTGGAAAAAAGCACTGTTTTATTAAGCATAGATCTTATATAAGGTTAGGAAAGTCTTCACACAAAGGAGGACTGACCATGTGCTATGTGCGCGTTTTCGGCACGGCACCTCGTACAGCAGGAGTGTCGCGGCAGAAAGAGCGCTCGTATGGAAAGGGTTAAATATCCTATCTGCTTTTTAAATTTTAACAGGGATACCTCACACTACATTCAAATCCCAGTGGTTTTTTTAAATATATATTAAAAAATGCTAAAACTTAACTGAAATACAGAATTTTTTTTTTTTACATAAATCCTGGGTGGAGGTGGCCTTCCTAGGCAGAACACAAAACTCAAGTTGGATTATAGCACACAAAATATTTTAAATCCAGTACAGCAATAAAGCTGAAACACAAATGAGAGGCTGGGGAGAACATTTGCAACACAATAGGTAGAAGTCTAATGTCCCTAACACAAGAGTTCCTATAAAACAAGGGTGAAACATGCAAAAGGTACAAAAGCATGGGGAGAAAATGGAAATAGCTAACAAACACAAAAATCTAGCCTATTTAAGGCAAATATTTAAACTTTATTGACTAATTTGAGAGAAAGAAATCTGTTTCACTTATTTATGCATTCACTGGTGATTCTCCTATGGGCCCTGACTAGGGATCAAACCCTCAACCTTGATGTATCAGGACGACACTCTAACCAAATGAGCTACCTGGACAAGGCCAAGGCAAATATATAAACCAAGAAGTGCCCTGGCTAGTGTGGCTCAGTTGGCTGGAGCATAGTCCTGGAGACCAAAAGGTCACAGGTTTGATTTCTGGTCAGGGCATGTACACGAGACAACCGATCCATGTTCCTCTCTCTCTTTCGCTCTCGCCCCTTTCTTCTTCTCTCTCTAAAAGCAATGAAAAAAAATTTCAATGGGTGAGGATAAAAATAAAATAAAATTAAATCGAAATAAAAAAACAAGACATGCCCATGCTTGGGTTTGTACTTATACTTCCTAAGGTATTGCTGAGAAGTTCTGAATGTGACAAAGATGAAGATAACGTCTTTTGAGAATGCTACCTGGACACAATTAAGAGTTGGAAAGAGCTAGAAAGAATTCTCTTTCGCACAAATCATGAATGATAAATCAAAACAGTAAAGTTCTCAAGCAGGCAAAAATTAATCAACAAAATTCGAAATCTTTTCTTCTTTTTCTTTTCGAAGAGGGAATGAGAGCAGTAACTCAAAGGAGGCATGGAAGGGACTTCTTGGGTGCATTATTTATTCACTTTCTCTGTGTATGTTACACTTCAATTTTTAAAACTCAGTCTCCCTGGCCAGGTGGTTCAGTTGGTCGAGGCATCATCCTGTACACCAAAGGTTGCATGTTCAAATCCTGGTCAGGGCACATAACCAGGTTGTGGGTTCTATCCCTAGGACTTGCATGTCTATTTCCTTCACCAAATTATGGAAGTTCTATTTTTTTCAAATATATTTCCAATTACTTGTTCTTTCTCTTCTCCCTCTGGCACCCCTATGATGTGAATGTTGGACCTCTTTAAGTTGTCCCAGAGGTTGCTTATACTATCCTCATTTTTTGGATTCTTTTTTTGTTGTTGTTCTGATTGATTTTTTTTTCTTCCTTATGTTCCAGGTCATTAATTTGATTCTTGGCTTCATCCACTCTACTGTTGTTTCCCTATAAATGTTCTTTATTTCAATTAGTGTATCCTTCATTTCTGACTGGATCTTTTTTATGCTGTTGAGGTCCTCACTAAGTTCCCTGAGCATCCTTATAACCAGTGTTTTGAACTCTGCATCTGATAGATTACTTATCTCCATTTTGTTTAGTTCTTTTTCTAGAGTTTTGATCTGTTCTTTCACTTGGGCCATGTTTCTTTGTCTCCTCATTTTGGCAGCCTCCCTGTGTTTGTTTCTATGGTAGAGCTGCTATGATGCCCTGTATTGGCAGCATGACCAAATATAACAGGTATTCTGTAGGGTCCAGTGGCACAGCCTTCCCTATCACCCAAGCTGGGTAACTCAAGGTGTGCCCTTTGTGTAGGCTGAGTACACCCTCCTCTTGCAGTTGAGCCTTGATTGCTGTTGTTAGGTCAATGGGAGGATTTACCCAGGCCAGTCAGCTGCAAGGTCTGGCTGTGACCCCTGACCACCAACCTCCACTCTCCATGGAGATCAACTGTGCAGGGGCAGGGTGGTGGTTCTCCAACGTAGTCTGTAGGTGTCCACTGGGTGTGCAGGCTCTGGGGTTTCCCAGATGGTACAGGCCAAGGTCAGCCCCCACCTATGTTCTGCCTGGGGCCACACTGCATGAGCTACAAAACAATCTACAGGTGGCTGCTACTTGTGTTGGGCCTGGATATGCCCAGGAGAAGCCAAGCTGTGAAGAAAACACAGTGTATACGGAGTTTGGTACTATCCATGGTTTCAGGCATCCACTGAGGATCTTGGAATATATCCCCCACATAAAAGAGAAGACTACTGTAAAATGTTCTAACTCACAAATGTACATTAAAATACAGAGTTGATTCCTGGTTCTTCCACTGTTTCCTCTAAGTAGGCCCAATCCCGCGCTTGCATAGGGGAAAAAAAAATCTAAGTGGCAGGCCATGCCAGTTCCAATCCAAGATTTCTTCCAGAGAGGAAAGTAACAGGTGTGATTATGTGGAAATAGTAGTTACCTATTGCTACTAACTCACTCTCTGGTATGTATCTCCCCACTATGCCTTAAAGTCCCTCAAACTTTTCCTTAGGGTGGTACTAACAGATTGTTTCTCTAGTTGTAATTGCTATTTACTTCGTGATCTTTTTTTCATTCGCCAAAGGAGAAAACCCTACTGCCTGACCAGAAACGGCATATCTGGAATATAATCTTTACTAAAAAGGCATGTTGGACATTATAGTTATCTCCACATTAAGCAAATGTGGCTTCTGAGAAAAATAGGATATCCTGTGAAAATACAGGCAAGCCTAAGTAAGAGGCCTAGAAAAGTACATACATTCAAACAAAAAGTTGGAGGTGATGAGGCTTATTAAAGAGAAGAGAACCAGCCATGGCCGGGTAGCTCAGTTAGAGCCATCGTCTCGACATGCCAAGATTGTGGGTTTCACTCCCAGCTCAGGGTACATACGAGAATCAACCACTGAGTGCATCAACAAGTTGAACAACAAACTGAGGTTGCTCTCTGTTCTCTTTCCTCTTTCTCTCTCTAAAATCAATAAATTTTAAAAAATTTTTAAAGAGAACCAAAAGGCAGGAGCTTGACTATGACCACCCCCCCCCCCCACCATACATAAGACTTTCTATGCAAGAGAAATAAAAATAAAGGTAACGTTGATGACTTGGTCACAGCATGGCATTTTTCTGAAAAGTGGAGAAATACTTTGTACAACAGAGTTATAACCATAAGCAGCATGGATGCCACTGATAGCAATAGGCCATTTAGTATCTTCAAAGCTATGAAGAAGGTGAAAAAGAGAGGAAGATCAGGATTTGGTAGAAAAGTGATATTGCAAAGCAAGTCCTGAATTGTTTCAGAGATTTTAAAACAGTGCAAGAATGCATAAATTAAATATCATTAATAAAATAGCTTCTGCTGACAGCAAGGCTCCAACAAATTTTCCCCAGTACATACTGCAGCAAACTATAAATAATAAAGGTAATACTGGAAAGCAAATATGTCATCTCAATGAAAATAGACCTTTTTTGGGAAATGAAAGTCATCTTATACTTCCATTTCGTAAGACAAAAAAAAAAAAAGGCTAGCATTGCTTTTGTAAAGAAAAAACTTAGGGAGTTGTTAAGCTGAAGCCTTTGTTGGGGTACTTTGAAAATATAATACTTAGCCCTGGCTGGTGTGGCTCAGTGGATTGAGTGCCCACCTGTGAACCAAAGGTCACTGGTTAGATTCCTAGTCGGGGCACATGCCTGGCTTGCAGGGCAACTCCCCAGTTGGGGGTGTGTGAGAGGCAGCCAGTGGATGTTTCTCTCACACATCGATGTTTTTCTCCTATTTCTCCTCCCTTCCTCCCTCTTTAAAAAAAATAAAATCTAAAAAAATATATTTAAAAAAATACAATACTTAAAATGTGAACTTCTAAAATATTCTTTAATATTATTTTCTTTTAAAAATGGAGGGGCACTTTGTTAAAAAGCATGTATTATTTTTATAATTAGAAAATAAAATTATTTCCATGGTAGGAGGGGCACTGAGTTTATTTTCATCCTATACATCCTTTTTCTTCTCAATTTCCCCATTTCCTTTCTTTTTTAATTGTTTTATTTATTGATTTTTTTTTATGGTTTTATTTATTTTTAGAGAGAGGGGAAGGAAGAAGAAATAGGAGAGAAACATCAATGTGAGGTTGCGTCTTGTGCACTCCCTACTGGGGACCTGGCCCGCAACCCAGGCATGTGGCCTGACTGGGAACTGAACTGGCAACCCTTTGGTTCGTGGCTAGCAGTCAGTCCACCGAGCCACACTAGCCTGGGCTATTGATTTTTTTTTGAGAGAGAGAGGTATCAATTTGTTATTCCATTTATTTATGCATTCACCGGTTGATTCTTTTATGTGCCCTGACCATGGATCAAACCTGGAACCCTGGTGTATCAGGACAACACTCCAGCCAACTGAGCTACCTGGCCAGGACTCAATTTCCCCATTTTCTGAATCCATCATACAGGCTGAAGACTTATCTTTGACCATTCCTTCCATTTACTGGCAGTCCATTCAATGTAAAAAATCCATCTATTCACCTAGCCCTGACATTTCTTCCTTTCAGTATGTTTCTAGTATCGATCTACTTTTAGCACTGCTGTTCTCAACATCATCAGTCTAGGTTTAATCTTCAAATATAACAAAACTATCCCAACTTTTCCACCCATACTGAAGACTGTCTTCTGTATTTACTATGAGGATGTTTTATTATATTCAACTAGTACCTTCCTTATGAGGGAAAGTATTCAGGAGAAATAATTTTCTAATCTCAGTAATATTTAGGCTTCTTCCGAGTGTGTGATTTATTTGAATCTTAATTATACCATGAGTTGTGTAACTGATCAAATCTGTGCCTACACTTTGGCCGCCAGGAAACTTAAGCATCAGTTTACCCCAGCAATAAGTACACAGAATTATTGGTTGTGTATTTTAATTATTATATAATTCTACAAATACTTGATGCATATATGCATTTTATTTACTTTTGCTCACTTCTAATTAATGTCAAGTTGTTTTATTCACTTATTAAAAAATGTAAGTATCTGCTAAGCTCTCAGGATATAGCAATGAACAAAATAGTCCCTTGCTAGCTTTGCTCTTGAGACAAAATAGTCTTAAGGATCTTTTCATTCTGGTGGTGAAATATATACAGACAAATCCAAAGTAACAGTATGCCAAGCAGTGATACCTTTAAAGAAAAATAAAGCAGGACAAGAGGAGAGAGGACAGGGGTGTGCCATGGGTGGGGGTGGTGCGAGTTTAAAAAACCAAGTAGGAGTGCATGTAGACATTTAGGTTTTCCAAGAATCCCCATAAGCCACCACAAACCACTTTTTGAATAAGACAGGAAAAAAACAATAGTCCAAAACTCATCAAACCAAAAAATATTTAAGCAATACTTTATGTCATCACTTTCCCTTCCCTACTCAAACACCTTTCTGGATCACAGTGATGGCTGCACAACAATGTCCATGTACCTAATGCCATTGAATCATATATTTCAAAATAATAAATTTACAATATTTATATTTTATCACAAAAAAATCCTCTCCTCTCTTATGGTACATAACCAAACTTCTCTGATGAACTCTCCTTCTAAAATCTAGCTCCATTCAATCCTTTCTCGTCCTCCACTTCCTGAATCACTGAGATTCTGAATATAACCTGGGCTTATGAATCACACTTCCCCCTTCCGTTCACCGTCAGGCTTTCCTCCCTCAGGCTTTGGCGATTCTACTCTTTCATTCCTAATTTTCTTCTCCCTCGCTGAACACCACTTCCTATTGTTATAATGGCTCATTTTCCTCCATGTGCCCTCTAAATACAGCCTTCTAAGAATATCCCACCATTTGCCCTTTCCTGTTTGCTCAACAATCTTCTCTAGGCACTTGAACACACTAAAGGCTTCAAGTATTAACATCCATAGGAGATTACTTGCAAGTTTACCTCTCATGAGCTTCAGAATCCAGTCACTCAAGTTAAAGTCGGCCTCCCTCCTAAACCTGTTTTTCCACTTTATCTCATTTATTTCCCTCAGTCACCCCGTTATAATACCTGACCAGCATGGCATACAGCTCCCTCTTCCTCACCCCTCATATCCACCTAGCCTACTAATTGATGCCCCTACTTACAGTGTCCCCCCCCCAACAGCCCAACCTACAAACTGCCGCCAGATTAATCTTTTTTAGACATAATTTTGGTCACTAACACAGAACTCATGGCCCTCCATAATCTGACTTCAAAATAAAGTTTTCCCTCTCTGTCTCTTACTACACATCATTCCCACCTCTAAACACATACACAGTGGTGCTCTGCTCATGCTGACAACCACTGAACTAGACTAAGCCATACCCTACCCTTTACTTATGCCAGTCCCTTATCCTGACACAGTAATTCATATTCCAAACAGCCCCTTACTCTTTATTAGTTGAAAGCCTACCAAGGGCTGGTTCAAATTTCAGAACCTCCTAAAAACCTTCCCAAATCAGGAATGTAAATTAAGTTTCTTATCTGTGTTCCCCAGCACTTTATATTACTGAATTTACCACATTCTGGCTGTACAATTAATTTAAATTTATTCTTATAACTCAACTGTATTATAAGATGTTCAAGAAAAGCCACTTATTTGAGAGAGCTACTAAAATACTCACCTGACTACTCCAATATATGAACCCTAAGTATAAATCCTATAATTTAAAGAAGGTCCATGTTAAACACGTATTTCATATAGCATTTGTTGACTTACAAAATATTTATTAAGTGCCCACCATTATAGTTGGCCAAAATGACATTTAAATCTAGGTGAGTCAACTGGATGCACAATCACACCAGACTGTTATTATGTACAGAATCCTGGGTTTGACAGTAGTGATTAGAAGCAACCAGATCAACTTACTCTGGTTTTCAAAATAGCTCCAATTCTTATTACATTATGACTCAGCTTCAGTAGAGTAACAACTGCGTTGTTACTCTTAATCCCATTCTCTTTTAACCCTGGGCTCTAACTGGTCTCTGCAGCAGTGTTTTCAGGCTCAGGCACTCAGGGTCCCTACTCTAGCTACACCACCATGCTCCTGGAGATCCTGTCTTTCTATGTCACCAGGGCTCCAACCACCCCTCGTTTATAAACATACCCAATATAGTATTATTCTTCCTAGCGCACTCTGAGTAAGTAACATGGTTCCGTTTTCTGACGTCAGTTGACAGAACCACTTGATTATCGATGCTCTAGTTCAATGGTTTTAAAACTTCACGCAATTTATTTCCTCACCTGGGTAGTGGTTGCACCTTACTTGAACAACAATTTGTTAAGCTGCGTATGTTTTATACTGCATGTATCTCTCTCTCTCTCTCTCTCTCTCTCTCTCTCTCACACACACACACACACACACACACTATTCTGTATGTGTGAACACAGAGTGTTAGAGTAAAAAAGACAAACACTGGGGGGAAAAGGAATAAAAAAATTTTCAGGAGACCTTTAAACAACTGAATTTTTCTTTAAACATACCAAAAAAAACACCCAAAGCAATCTACAGATTTGATAAAATTCCTACCAAAACCAAACACTTTTTAAAGAAAAAGAAAAACCCATCCTAATATTCATATGGAATCTCAAGGGACTCAAGTAGCCAAAACAATCTTAGAAGAAAAAAAAAGAACAAAGTAGGCAGTCTCATTTTCTGATTCCAAAACTTACTCCAAAGCCACAATAATCAAAACAGTGCAGTGTGGACACAAAAACAGACATATAAACCAATGGAATAGAATAAAAGCCCAGAAATAAACCCTTGCATACATGGCAAAAAGATTTTCACCAAGGATGCGAAGACCATTCAGTGGGGAAAGGATAGTCTTTTCAACAAATGCAACTGAGAAAACTGGATATCCACACGAAAAGAACAATGAAATTGGACCCTTACACCTTGTATCATATGCAAAAATAAATCAAAATGGATCAAAGAGCCCTGCTCGGTGTGGCACAGTTGGTTGGAGTGCCGTCCCATGAACCAACAGGTCCCAAGTTCAGTCCCCAGTCAGGATGCATACAAGAAGGCAGCCTATCAATGTTTCTCTGGCATGGATGTTTCTCTCTCTCTCTCTCCCCCTCCCCCTACTTCCTCTTCCTCTCTCTCTCTCTCTCTGAAAGCAATGCCAAAATGTCCTTGGGTGAGGATTAAAATATATATTGATAAAAATGGATCAAAGACCTACATTTAAGATATAAAACTATAAAATTCTTAGAAGAAAAAATAGAGGAAAATTCCTAATATTAGATTTGGCAATGATTTCTTGGCTATGACACCAAAACACAGACAACATAAGAAAAAATAGATAAACTTCATCAAAATTAAAAATGCATGAGTACAAGTCAAACCACAGACTAGGAAAAAATCTGCAAATCACAAATCTGATGCAGGATTAATATCCAGAATATACAAAACTCATACAACTTAAGAAAAAAACAAACTTGTTAAAAAATGAGCAAAGGATTGAATAGACATTTTTCCAAAGACATACAGACAGCCAGACATGACAAGATGCTTAATATCACTAATCATCAGGAAAACGCAAATTAACACTATGAGCTACCACTATACACCCATACAAGATATCACTTCACACCCACATTCTAATCACCATTCAAGGTGATTATATTTTTTAATTAAAAATAAAACAAAGTTAAATAAGTGTTGACAAGGATGTAGAGAAGCAGGAGCCCTTGTGCTTTACTAAAGGAAATGTTAAATAGTGCAGCTGCTATCCAAGACAATGTAACAATTCCTTAAAAAATTAAAAATGGAATAACCATATAATCCAGCAATTCCACTTCTGGGCACATACTCCAAAAAATTAAAAGTAGGGACTCAAACAGGTATTTGTACACCCATGTTCATAGCAACACTACTCACAACAGACAAACAACATGGAAACAACCCAAGTATTCAATGACAGATGAAGGTGCAAACAACACATAGTATATGCATATAATGGAATATAAGCCTCAAAAAAAGAAATTCTGATGCATGCTACAACATGAGTAAGCCTTGAAAAGACTACGGTTAAGTGAAATAATCCAGACTCAAAAGGACAAATATTGTGTGACTCTGATATAGGGTACCTAGAGTCGTCAAAGTCATAGAGACACAAAGTAGAATGGTGGTTACTAGGGGTTGGGGAGGGGAACGGGGACTAATTAATTGTTTAACACATTTCAGTTTGAGTTGATAAAGTTCTAGAAATAGATAGTGGTGATGGCTGCAAAGCAATGCGAATGTACTTAATGCCACTGAGCTTACACTTAAAATAGGTTAAAATGGTAAATTTTATGTTATGAGCATTTATCCCAGCAAAAATAAAACATCCAATATGCAAATTAGAGCTTACTGTCAAATGGAGGCCAAGCATCTTCCTATCTCCTTGGGTGACAGATCCCGAAGTACAGATTGAGGGTACCATTGCTCTTAATCACTCTCAAACCTTGGATGTTACCAATACCCAAGGCAGGTACCATTAATAAACAATCACAGGACTCAGAATTTCTCAGTATAGTACTCAGCAGCCACTGCAGCCAAACAAACACATGATAAGACACTTGTTATACCTACCTTAATATAAGTAACATTTGAAAACAAATCTGCCCATCTCTTCCTAGGTGGGAACCTTTCCTTCCTTGTTATCTGTAGAGCTTCTCCTACATTAAGAGTTTCTTCTATATTAAAGGCCCACTTTAGTGTGTGTTAGGCACAAGTAAGCCAATACCCTCCACCTCATCATTAAAGACACAAATTAAGAAACAACTCCAAATGGATTACTTTACAAACTTCCTAGGTTAGGAAGGGATAATAAATTCCACCAAACTGCAAGCCATCGTTTTTACACAATGGGAACTCAAGCCTGGACTAGAAAAATAATGACTAGTCTGTTTCTCTGAGTTGAGAACCAGAATATGAAGATAAACTAGTCTTTTTCTTTTAATTTTATTTTTAAATAAGAGTAGACACTCAATATTGTATCAGTTTCAGTTGCACAGCATAGTGGTTGGATAACTAAGTAATTTATGAAGTGAGCCTCCTTACAATTCAAGTACCCACCTGGCACCACACACAGTCACCACACACAGTCACTACAGTATTATTGACTATAGTCCCTATGCAGTACTTTACATCCCCTATGCTAGTCTTGATCTTTCAAAAAACAGCAGAAATACTTTGCACAAATTAATTTTAAAGTAAATCTACAGCTGCAATTATTTTATGCTCTTCAAAATACTGACATACTAAACTTTTTTGTAAAAGCATGTTAGTACTTTATGCATACCAAAAAGCTCTCTCTTGTACTGGGCGGTTTAATGGACATAATAAATATCAAGAGAATTACCAAGAGATACGGTAAAGCCTAAGACTTCGGTCTGAATTCACTTCCCTGCACACTGACTACTAGAGAGAGATGGTGAAACAAAAAAGATGCTGTCATACTCGCTTCTTTGCTTCCACTTTCATTTCTCTAAATCAATGCTTGGCCTCCTGGTCTAGAACAGTTCATCTGCTGGAGGTACCAAGAACTCATAATAAGAAAATCTCTGTAACTGTTTACATATTTACTCAAATTTATAAAGTAAACCTAAATACCTGCACAAAAATTGTAATTTAAAACTTTCTCAAAACAGTCTAAATGAGAACTTATGTGACTGTCACTTGATGGACTTTCATGTTGCATTAAAAATGACAATGAAGCCCTGGCCAGGCTGCTCAGCTGCTTAGAGCATCAACCCGATACACCATGGTTGCAGGTTCCATCCCCGGTCAGAACTCACACAAGGAACCACCAATGAATGCATAAATAAAGCAAACCAACAAAACTCTGTCTCTCAAATCAATAAATATTTTTTAAATGACAATGAATACAACATTGTAGCAAAATGGAAAATGGTTATATTACTAACTAGAGTAACACACATGATTACAAAATACATAAATAAATGCATAAACAAACAAAACAAAGGTTGGAGAAAAAAAGCACACCAAAACCCTAAGCAATTACATTCAGGTGAAATGAGGTTCAGGTTTCTCTCTCTCTGTAATTAACCAACTTGCTCATAAATAGAAATTTACTTCTGTAAATATTTAATACATTGAAAATTAGAAACATTTTTATAACAGTTAAGGATTTCAACAGTCACAGAAAACAGGGATCCCTTCAACGTAATATTGGTCTTCTAACCAATTCATAAACCAATTTCTCTCTTCCCCATATAACTCTTTCTGTACAATGATCCCTTGTCCATTGCCATTTAGACATTTTAGAAAGGTACTTTTTAAAACATTTTTATAATATGTTGCTCCCTATAAATACCTCATGTCAGCAACATTCTCTTAGTCTAAAATTATATGTTAATTTCCCCCCAAAAGGACTAAACTATCACCAGCAGAAGTTCCTAATGGAATTATGCAAAATAGTGATGCATTCCCTGGTGATATCCCATGACTCATTAAAAGAAAGCTTAGAACTCCAGGGCCAAGATGGAGGCGTAGGTAGACACCCTGTGCCTCCTCGCACAACCAAAAGAAGGACAACAACAAATTTTAAAAGAAAAAACAACCAGAACTGACAGAAAATCGAACCGTGTGGAAGTCCGACAATTAAGAAACTAAGAAACATACATCCAGACCGGTAGGAGGGGCGGAGAGGACTCGCGTGGCGGGGCGGCGGCTGGCGAATCCGGGAAAGGCGCGGCTGGCCAGAAGAGGTGGCGGCTGCGGACCGGGCGTCCCACTCCCTCGTGAGGATAAACGGGGAGGAACGGCTCGGGAGCCGGACGACCCCGCAACCCAGAGTTCCGGCGCTGGGAGGTGAAGCCTCAAAGCCTCTGATTGAAAACTCCTGTGGGGGTTGAGGCGGCGGCAGCAGGAGAAACTCCCGGCCTCGAGGGAGAGCTCGTTGGAGAGACCCACAGGGTCCTGGAGCGTGCACAGCCCTCCCGCCGGGGATCGGCACCGGAGCCAGCACCGAAGGGGCCCGGTTGGACTGTGGGTAGTGCGGAAAGTGACTGGTAACCGGCAGGGAGCGGAGTGGCCGCCACTGCTCCCTCTCGGACCCCTCCCCCACAAACAGCGTCATACGCAGCAACGTGGCCGCCCCGCCCTGGTGAACACCTAAGGCTCCGCCCCTTACTACGTAACAGGCGCGCCAAGACAACAAAAATGGCCCAAATGAGAGAACAGATCAAACCTCCAGAAAAAATACAACTAAACGATGAAGAGATAGTCAACCTATCAGATGCACAGTTCAAAACACTGGTAATCAGGATGCTCACAGACTTGATTGAATTTGGTCACAAATTAGATGAACAAATGAAGGATACAATAAGGGAAATGAAGAAAAATGTACAGGGACCCAACAGTCATGGGAGGAAAAACGGGACTCAAATCAATGGTGTGGACCAGAAGAAAGAAAGAAACATTCAACCAGAACACAATGGAGAAACAAGAATTCGAAAAAACGAGGAGAGGCTTACGAACCTCCAGGATGTCTTGAAACGTTCCAATATCCGAATCATAGGGGTGCCAGAAGGAGAAGAGGAACAGAAAGGAATTGAAAACTTATTTGAACAAATAATGAAGGAGAACTTCCTTAATTTGGCAAAGGAAATAGAGTTCCAGGGGGTCCAGGAAGCTCAGAGAGTCCCAAAGAAGTTGGACCCAAGGAGGAACACACCAAGGCACATCATAATTACATTACCCAAGATGAAAGATAAGAAGAGAACCTTAAAAGCACCAAGAGAAAAGGAGACAGTAACTTACAAAGGAGTGCCCATCAGACTGTCAGCTGATTTCTCAAAAGAAACCTTACAGGCGAGAAGGGGCTGGCAAGAAGTATTCCAAGTCATGAAAGCCAAGGACCTACATCCAAAATTACTCCATCTAGCCAAGCTTTCATTTAGAATGGAAGGGCAAATAAAGTGCTTCCCAGATAAGGTCAAGGAGTTCATCATCACCAAGCCTTTATTATATGAAATATTAAAAGGACTTATCTAAGAAAAAGAAGATAAAAAATATGAACAGTAAAATGACAACAAACTCACAGC
>VMDR010023621.1:0-15482 GCA_007922815.1 Macrotus californicus | reverse complement strand
TATAATTTTTTAAAAATTTATTTTCAAGTTCACTAACTCTTTTTTCTATTATCTTCATTTTGGTATTTAGTCACTCTGCATAATTTTAAAAATTATGTATTTTGATTCTCAAATCTGACTCTTTTTATAACCACTATTTCTTTGTTGAAAGTTTCATCTTTCTATTATATTCAAGAGTGTTGCTCTGACATTTTGGAATGTGATTATGGCATCTTCTTTAAAGTCTTTGATAATTCTAGCATTTGTATCATTTCAGGGTTTTTATCTTCTAGGACCTGGGCTTTGTTTGTTCTTTTTGTGGTTAGTAATTTTGAATTTTGAATTGAACATTTTTTTTCTTTTAAAATTTTTATTGAATTTATCAGGGAGACATTGGTTAATAAAATTATATAGTTTTTAAATGTACAATTCTTTTTATTTCAAAAAGTTGTTTTTGTTGTTGTTGTTGTTATTGTTGTTCAAGTACAGTTGTCTCCATTTTCTCCCCACAATGTCCTCCACCACACCTATCCTCACCTCCTACTCTTGAACCTACCTCCTTTGGCTTTGTCCATGTGTCCTTTATACATATTCCTTGATGGCCATTCCTCTATTATCCCTCTTTCCCCTCCTCTCTGGTAACTGTCAGTTTGTTCTTTATTTCAATGTCTCTGGTTGTATTTTGCTTGATTGTTTGTTTTGTTGACTAGGTTCCACTTATAGGTGGGATCATATGGTATTTCTCTTTCACTGCCTGGCTTATTTCACTTAGCATAATACTTTCCAGTTCCATCGATGCTGTTGTGAATGGTATGAGCTCCTTTTTCCTTCTGTGTAGTATTTCATTGTGTAAATGTACCATAGTGTTTTTTTTTAAGATTTTATTACTTTATTGTTGTTCAATTACAGTTGTCTGCATTTTCCCCTCACCACTCTCCCCTACCCCAGCCAATCCCACCTCCCTCCCTTTCTTCCACCCTCCCCTTTGGTTATGTCCATGTGTCCTTTATAGTGGTTCCTGAAAACCCTTTCCCCCACTGTCCCCTCCCTGCTCCCCTCTGGCTATTGTTAGATTGTTCTAAATTTCAATGTCTCTGGTTATATTTTGCTTGCTTTTTTCTTTTGTTGATTAGGTTCTAGTTAAAGGTGAGATCATATGGTATTTGTTCCTCGCTGCCTGGCTTATTTCACTTAGCATAATGCTCTCTAGTTCCATCCATGCTGTTGCAAAGGGTAGGAGCTCCTTCTTTCTCTCTGTTGCATAGAATTACATCGTGTAAATGTACCATAATTTTTTGATCCACTCATCTATTCATGGGCACTTAGGTGGCTTCCAGCATTTGGCTATTGTAAGTTGTGCTGCTATGAATATTGGGGTGCATATGTTCTTTTGGATTGGTGTTTCAGGGCTCTTAGGGTATAATCCCAGCAGTGGAATTGCTGGGTCAAAAGGTAGTTCTATTTTTAGTTCTCTGAGGAATTTCCATAGTGTTTTCCACAGTGGCTGCACCAGTCTGCAATCCCACCAACAGTGTACTAGGGTTCCCTTTTCTCCACATCCTCTCCAACACTTGTCTGTTGATTTGTTTATGATGACCATTCTCACCAGTGTGAAGTGGTATCTCATGGTAGTTTTAATTTGCATCTCTCTGGTGGGTAGTGATGCTGAGCATCTTCTCATATGTCTCTGGGCCCTCTGTATATCCTCCTTGGAGAAGGGTCTGTTCAAGTCCTTTGCCCATTTTTAAATTAGATTTTTTGTCTTCCTGGACTGGAGTTGTATGGGTTTTTTATATATTTTGGAGATCAAACCCTTGTCCAAAGTATTATTGGCAAATATGTTTTCCCATATAGTTGATTCTCTTTTCATTTTAATGCTGTTTTCTTTAGTCATGCAGACACTTTTTAATTTGATGAGGTCCCGTTTGTTTATTCTTTCCTTTACATCCCTTGCTTTAGGGAACACATCAGTGAAGATGTTGCTGCATGGAATATCTGAGATTTTCCTGCCAATGTTTTCCTCTAGGACTTTTAGGGTGTCACAATGTATATTTAAGTCTTTTATTCACTTTGAATTTATTTTTGTGTGTGGTGTAAGTTGGTGATCAAGTTTCATTTTTTTGCATGTAGCTGTCCAGATCTCTGAACACCATTTGTTAAAGAGGCTATTTTTACTCCATTTTATGCTTCTTCCCCCTTTGTCGAATATTAATTGACCATAGATACGGGTTTGTTTCTGGTCTCTCTATTCTGTTCCATTGGTCTATGTATCTGTTCTTATGCCAGTGCCAGGCTGTTTTGATTACAGTGGCCTTGTAATACAGTTTGATATCAGGTATTGTGATCCCTCATTCTTTGTTTTTCTTTATTAAAATTACTGCAGGTATTCGGGGCCTTCTATGGTTCCATACAAATTTCTGAAATGTTTGTTCTATATCTATGAAATATGTCATTGACACTTTAATACGGATTGCATTGAATCTATAAATCACTTTGGGTAGTATGGCCATTTTTATGATGTTAATTCTTCCTATCCATGAGCAGGGTACATGCTTCCATTTGTTTGTGTCTTCCTTAATTTCTTTCTTCAGTGTTGTATAGTTTGAATTGAACATTTTGAATATGATATCCTGGATGCTTTAAAAGTCTTCTGAAGAATAGTGATATTTGTTTTGTTTTAACAGCTTTTTAAACTGAAAGAGGCAGTGTCTTGAACCCTGATCTACAAGAATTGGTGGAGAGGCAAGGGGTGTCTAGGTAAACTGTTCTAAATGCTCTTTTCTCTCTGTGCTGAAGCAGCTCGAGTTAGGGTCCCACCATTTAGAGATGTGTCCCAGAATTTGAGAACCCATGGTCCATGGTTTTCTCATCAGTGATATTAAAATGGACACTTTGTAAAGGCCAGATGTTTCTGTGCATATATTCACCAAGCTTGTTCTGCACCAGCTTGCTTGATGCTTTACTTCCTTCTTGCCTTACTTTGTTGCCTACAACCTACACCCCATACCACATATACCACCTCGCCTACCTTCCAATGTCTGCCATTCCACTGCATGAATATGATCTTTTCTGACTGGATTTTCCAATATTTTATACATTCTTATAACAATTATGAGCAAGTCTTAGCCTTCTTTGCCATAAATCTCTTGATCCATACTGCTTGATCCCTCCCACCTTACCACTTGCCCTTCACAGCCATCCTGCCTTCCCCTTTCTCCTCATCTACTTGACCCTTCCAACAGCTAGATCTGTAGGTAGGTTTTGAGTTGCTCCAAAGCCTTGGCCTGGCCCTGAGTTGTCTGCCCTCTTGTGACCCCTAAGGGACAGGGTAGGTTGATGCAAAGACACACACTGCCAAAGATACCCCACAGGGCCAGTCACCAAGAAGCCTGCAGAACCAGCACCCTGAGGGTGCTAGCTCTGCCCACTCAAAGTGATCAAAAACATTCTTCATGCAGCACAGGGCCCATGTGGTGCCAAACATCTGCTAAAACTGGAAGTCTGAAGCACTGGTGAGTCCCGCAGAGGTCGAGGCTGAGCTGCTGGCCTTGCCCTTGCTCATTGGTGCATTTTCTTTATGCTGTTGGCTAGAGAATTCTTTCATTGTCATGCATCCAGTAATGTTCACAAACATGTGACAGATCAGTGTATGCTTGTCATCTAAAGAGACTTCTGGATGTTTCATATACAGCACTCCAAAGAGAGAATAATGTACTAACTGTGCTTTGTGGGCACCTGCCTCAGCAGCTGCACCCCTGTCCAGATATCATCCCCCATTCTCCTCACTGGTGGTGTGCCCCCATCTGGGCCAGGTCACTCCCTGCCCCTGAGATTCTCCTTGGCCTTGTTCATAAGCCATTGTACCAAGATGGGCTATCTTTACTCCTCTGTTTGACACCATTCCAGAAAGATGGTGTGCCACAGGGCCAACTCAGTGCTTCTCTCTGGGGATCCTACCACTGGTGTCCTAGATAGACTCTTCAAAGAAGCCAGTGCTGTCTGCTGGGAACTCTAATATGCCCGGGTGCTCAGGAATGGTAGACTCCTTCTCTAGGACACAGATGGACTCCTGACTTGTGAGCTTCCAAATGTCTCTATGAAGGCCATGCAATCCAGTCACCCAAATTTCCTCAGTGAAGAAAACAGCCTGAAGCTCCAGAAAAGTGTCAGAAAGGCATAACATAAGGGGAAGACAATCAGACAATTAGTGCCCCCCGCCCCAATACAGTGAGAATGTATCATCTGCATCTAGGATCCTGGAGATTAATGGGATCTTTAGAGCCTTTAAGGTAGTGTTGGACCTCAGTTCTAAGCTCTTAGAAGACTACTTAGCTAAGAAATTCCAGATGTCTGTTACCTCCTTCCCCAAAGGCACCTGCCATTACCAGCTCATTACAGCCATGCCAGAAGTCCTGGAGTCTGCAGAAATGAACCAGGTGCAGCAGGACTGTCCCATGCAATGCACCCTCCTCCCTATTGCCCAAGAGATAGAAAGGAAGTGCTAGGTGAATGCCAGGCCATTGGCCCAGCTTTCCTGTTTCAATGATGTCAGGGAAAAAGACACAGGGAGGAGAGCTTTCAGGCTCTGTCTAGCAGGAATTCTCCACTCACATCTTCCATTGGAAGGTCCTGTAAATGGAAAATTTCAGGATCACTAATACAGTCTTGGCATGCTGCTTTGTGAGGTCAAAGAGAGCTAATCTCCCTCCTTTCTCACCTCCAAGCTTCCTTGTGTAATCATTGTTGGAGACCTAGGCTTGGAGAAGAAAACTGAGTGCCCATGGAATCTTGGAGGTTTAAACTAAGGTTCCTTCAGATTGCAGTGCCACTCAGTCTTCCTGTTCTTTCTCCCTGTTTGCACCTAGGATGCCAGACTCCCTGTCCTCACCCATGTTCTTTGCAGATTCCAGCCACAACCACATTTTTAATTACTGACCTGTAACTCTCCCAATCCTGTTGGCTTCTGTACCTGCTCCCGCCCAAAATATTAACAGTGCAATGAGATGTACAACTCCCAACTCCCCTTCTTTTGCTCTTCCTATGGAATCTCTCTCTTCAGGTTCAAGCTAGTATTTTGGGATTCTGCTTAGAAATGAGGACAGAGGACCTTTGCATTCTAGTCCCTCAGTCATAGCTGTAGCATTTTCTATTTCTGACCACCTCTGACCTCCCTGCATCTTAGCCCACTCCTTCAGGCCTTCCTCCTGAAGAATGGAGGCACCTGTGTGGATTCTTCTTCCTAGTTCTTATAGACCCCTTATCCACTGTCTTCATCACCAAGGCCATCTCTACTTTCCCAGTCACTTCTACTGTCACAGCCAGGATGTCTGACTCAACCAGCCCACCTGCTTTGGACTTTGCTGTAGCCGACCTGGACACTACTTGCCCATCCTAGGCCTTCATCTTCAGACCTCCTCTAGGCTCAGAGGTGAGCTCCCTCCCTACTTTGCCTCAGACCATTGTAGTGTAAAGCAGATAGCCCCAGCTTACCTGCATCCAACTTTTAACCACTGCAGACCCATTTGCATTTTGGGGATCTGAAACCCCCGTGGGTAGCAGGAGTTTTGGGGTCTGTGTGGCTGCTTCAGGCTCCAGCTTTATCTCTGGAGCATCTAACTTGCTTCAGGGCTGAGAGGGACATCCTGCACCACTGCTTATGTTGGGGAAGGCTTAACCTGAGCCTTCAATGCAATTGGAAAGGCCAGCTCTATGGAAAGCAGATCTGTCTTGGGAGATACTTTCCTTCATCTCTCTGGTCAGAGCACTGGGTCTCTCTACTCTCATCTCCCTAGGACCATCCAAAAAACCACTTGCTATTATTGGAGGAAATGGTACCACTTAGAAGAAACATGTGCCAGGAGACAGTTGTGTTTTTTCTTGTGGTCAGTTCACCTGAGGCTCTTCTGGTCAGAGCATATCTGTAGTCAGAGGGACCAGCTCCACAGTGATATTTGGAGATTCTTCTCTTCCTGCTTTTTGTCACCTGGTACTTCCTGACAACTGTACATTTGCTGCACTCAGAGGGCCTGGAACATACCTATGCTTGGAACCTATCTTGTTCCTGATGACAGTAAATGCACCTGGGGCCTACCTGTCCAGATCGAAGGTGCTACTATTGGAGAGAATAGCACCACATCTGTGCTTAGAGATACTTTTGGTCCCACCTGCATTCAGAGTGCCTGAGGCCCACCTGTTCAGAGTGCGCGTGATATAATGGGAATTTGCAACCTATGATTGGAGATCCCTGTGTTCCTGCCTTCTATCAGAGCATCTGGGACTCACCTGTCCAGAGCACAGAAGGTACAATAGAATGGATCAGTACTGTATTTGTGCCTGGAGACACTACAATTCCTACCAACATTCACAATAATGGGGAGCTTACGGCCAGAGCACATATGCTTCAGTCAGAAGGGAAAATACCCTACAACAGTTTTAGGGAGGCACTTCTAGTCTCATCTTCTCAGACCAGAACACCCAAGACCCACCCATCCTTTGACTTTGAAGGAGCCAATACCACTGAGAAAATACCTGTGCTTGGGAGCATAACCACTATCTTTGCTTAGAGTATCTGTGCCTCTGGTATGCATACAGCAAGCAGCAGTTTTGCTTTTAGGGCATCCTTGTCATCTGCTCAGGGCTTCATTGGAAACAAGTATTAGGCCTCCAATCCGTTCATTTTCTCCTAGTGCAAGATCCAGGGTCTCAACAACTAAGTAGGAGAGGCTTTCTCTAGAAATGGCAGGTCACTATGGTACCTCATGAATGGATCTTGTTCTACTGGGTGGAGGCTCAATATCTTCTGTTTACATTAAACAAACTTTACCTGCTCTTTGTCTCAGGGTGTGTATGTGTCAATGTGTTAGAGAGTGTGCAAGAGAGGAGGCTGTCCAGATATCAACATATTGACCTTGAGAAGTTCCACTATGTAGAATAGAAAAGGGCTCTGTATGTAATATGAACCAAGCTCTCCTTGGCTTTGATTGTTGTTATCCTGGCAAACCCCAGCTCTGGTCCAGAACTGGCAGCATACCCACTGCTACCTATAGCCACCCCTTTCCAATTTGCCTCAACAAGCTCTTCCTATTTGCCTTAATGAGTTCTTATCTTTCCCCAAATATAAATACATAAAGCCTTATTTTTATTAATTTGTCTTCTGCTCATATGTATTTTGCTCTTTGATTCAACTGAAGAAAGAATTGTCTTGAAAAAGAGGTCACATGTTAAGCCAGACTGAACTGTACAAAGTTTTCTGGGCCCAGTGACCAGGCTGTGGAAATTACCACACTTTATGACTGCATGTGCTGACTTTTGCAGTCTCTGTTTTCAAGTATAGGGACAGCCTAGGAGGAATTGAGGTTCAGAAAAAGAACAGAAGAGGTGGTCACTCTTACCTCTGCCCACTCTGCTTCCTGCTCACCATTCTAATCTTACTCTAGGCTAGACCATCCCTGATATGGGTTAGGAAGCCACAGTTTACAATTTTAGTCTTTGTAAAATGTTTAAATTCTTTTTTGTGCCTTTATCATGAATTAAACATAAGCCAATGCCCATATATTTTCACCATAATCAGAGATGATGGGTTTGACCTCCAGGCTCTTGGGCCTATAGGAACAAAGAAGAAAAAGCTTAGACTTGCTCATCAATGATTTAAAAATTTAAGTCTAGGATATTACACGTTACTTAGAAGTTGCTATTATGCTGTTTTAACTGCCAGAAAATACCTGGATAAGACCTATTTGGAAAAAAGAAATTACCTTTCTGGCCCCAGTCCGAACCACTAAGTTATCAGACTGCAAGAGTTACAATTTCAGCGTGAGGTAACTGACCCTAGAGTCATGTCATTTCTCTGTGGAAAATTGGCAGAAGTGCCATCTTTTCTGAGATAGCTCATAGCTCATGAGAACTTTTAAGATGTTGACAGAGGTAAGTACAAGCATTCCCCTCAGCAATTTCTATATCATTTTATTAAACAGATTTTAAATGAGGACTCTACCCCTGACCCTGTGCCAGGCTCTATTGACATAGAGCTGAAAGATATCTGCTGCCTCTGAGAAATTTACATGGTCATGAAAGAGACAGGTTATAATAGGAGTCAACAATTACAGCTAGGGGCATAAGGGCATAAGTGATAGGGTTACAAAGGCAAGTAAGGATGACACAAAACTAAGTCTAGGGAGGTACAAAATGAGTTATGGCTTAATGATAAGGAAGCAGCCTGGTGGAGAAGGGCTATTTCTAGGTTAAGGAAAAAGCAGTAAAAGTCAGTTTAGTAAGAGAGCTCATGAACCAATGGGCTACTGAGCTGGTGGTCACATGTGTCTGGAAATAGAAATTAAAACTGAGAAATGCAGCCACATGGAGGACAGGGGCATACCATAGACAAAAGTTATGTACCAAGACGGGGATTTTTTTCTGTTATCCTGAAAGTGTACAGTATCAATGAAAAGATTGTAAGCAAAAATGTGATAAGATTATATGAAGGTTGCAGAAACATCCCAATGGCTGGGTGGGAAGTACACATTGAATAAATGCCTGAACAGAGGAAAAGAAGGTCATGGGCCCCAAGCAGTGACCCAAGCCAAGACCAGACCATGAGTTCTTGTTCTAGAAGCACTGACAGTGGGATGGTGAAGAGACAAAATGCGAGGGAGGTGAAGTGGGTGATGCCACACCACCAGGCCTACCTTAGCCATCTGGCTTGGGATAATGGGCATGAGTACTTTTAGCAAAAATATAATCAGTTAATTTTTATATGAGATGCTTGTGGCAGATTCAGGTAGTATTCAGAAAAGAGTTCATTAGTACATTTATCTATCAGTTTCCTATGTTTATTTAGTCTCTGGGACGTACAAAGAACTTTTAGGTAGTAGCATCAATTTCAAGAATGGCCAAACCTTGGTTTGTGGAGTCTACATTCTAGCTGAAGGGGACAAAAAGAAATAATATAGATAAAAATAAAATCAGTAAATGATCTGGTAGGTATTGGTAACAAATGCTATTGGGGGTGGGTCCTTTGGGACACAGGCCTGGCCCTGGCAGAAGTGTCCATTCTGACTGACACAGACACAAGAAACTGATGTCTCCAATTGTTCTTTTTTTTTTTTTTTAATCCTCCAGAAAGTTGCTGATAGCATTTAAGTGTCACCAATAACCTGTTTGGAAGTGAGGGCAGGATGACAGATGGAGGGAAAGCAGGGAAGCCAGACTTACCTACCGCACCACCACTGTCTGTGGCTGATTTCTCCTAAGAGAATGTAATGGTTGGGAAGGGAGATCAAGACTTTACATGTAATCACATAAAGAGTGAGTGGCCAGGGACTAAGGGCCTAGGGGCCAGAAGTGTCAAAATGCAAAGAAAACTCTCACTGAAATACTTATCCACTCACTCTGGGTGATCAAAAATTTAAAGTTTGGGGGTAAAAATTATGTTATTCTGCTGAGCTTTCCAAGTCTAACTGTGCATGGGATTGTGCACAGCCCTCACAGCAAGCTCTGTGCCTTGGTCAGGTCTGGTGTCTCATGACTTCTTCCTATACTGGGAAGGAGAGGAGAGATGCTTTAAAACATTCCCAACTGCCTTAAAGTAGTTCTTAAAGAGAGGGTTTGCATTACTTCAGAAATGGCCTACACTAAACTCAGAGACATCAGATAGCCTTTTCACAATCTTTTCTTATCTTCAAAATGTAAAAATACTCCTTGCCTTCAAAAACAGGTAGATCATAATCAAGCGATTTAAGAAATGTGAAATGCTAAAGATGGTTAAGTCAGAGAGCCTGAGCTTGAATCCTGCCTCTAGCACTCAATAGATCCTAGCAGAAAGAATACTTACTATTTCTGTGAAGTGGAACTAATAATGGTGCCAAATTTATTTAGTTGTTTTGACAATTAAATTTGTTATTATATATAAGGCACTTAGAACACTACCTGGCACATAAAAAGTGAAATATAGGCATTTGCCATTTTATTACAAAGTGTTAATAATTCATAGAAATTACTAACATGTTTTATTAATATATAATCCTTTCAAAATCAGTGTGATGGTGCTGTAAGCCTGAGATCCCATAAAGATTTAATCGACTAGCTGAGAAGGTTTGTTGGGAAAATAGTTGATCTTTATCACTTTCTTTTCTGTAATTACCAATTCCGCTCGGCTCCCCAGGAAACAGACTAATTAATATCATTAAGAGGTAGCAGAGAACCTAATCTTACACTTTGAAATGCTTCTCTCGTGGAGAACTCCACCTCCAGCTGAATTTGTAGATGAAATGTGAAGAAAGCCTGCCCCCAAGTGTGCTTGAAATGGGACCCAGTGTGATGTCCTGAGGCATCAAGAGTAGAGCACCCACAGTGTGGAAGCCGGAGCAGTGGGAGTGGATTTGCTGCTTCTTCCTCAGGAAAGGCTTGTTAACAGAGCTACATGCTTTTTGCTGAAAGGTCAAGTACAGACAGATTTGATAGGAAAGAGTGGTTCCACACTAAAAGCCTGGAGGAGAAATGTCTATCACTTCTCTCAGTAGTTCCAGCAACAGTCTGGTGCAAGAGTGACATATTTTTTTGGACATTTAGAATCTGAGCTATGGACTGGACTCAGGAGGGGCTCCTCTGGGTCCGGATGTGGTAAGTTAAAGGGAGAGAGTAACTTTTGCCTCATTTCAATAAATGGACATGTGATGTCCCCACTCCCACTTCTCCCTGAATATCACTGACAAATGAAGAAAGAGTGCAGAAATAGGGCCACCATGGTAAGTGTGGGACACAGGATAGAGCCTTTGGCGGGTGCTATAATGGAATTTACACTCTATTCCCTCTCCTAGGAGTTATTGCCACCTTTCCTTTCTAAGCAATAGAAGGGTACTTTCTCTAAGAGATGTCACTGCTGAATTGGATTGTCAGGTCTAGTTGAGACAGAGGAGTGAAATGGTAGCTGGTCTGCAAACACTGCCTTCCATCTATTCAGTGTCCATGTTCTCTGTAGTACCTCCCACTTTGTTTATTTGGGGGCAAGGGAGATGACACTCTCAGTCAGAAGCTGCAGTAGTCAGGAAACTGAGGTATTAAAGTAGAAGAGAAAGATTATATAAGAAAAGAAATATGGGATTGAAAGCACAGTCTTCACAGGACACTAGAACAATGCACAAGTCTAGACCTAGCAGTTCAGTGAAACACATGAATATAAGATCCTGCATCACAGTGACGTTTTCAATGTATGTCTTAGAGCTGTGGTTCTCAAAGTACAGTATCAGCATCACCTGGGAATTTAATAGAAATGCAAAAATTTGGAGCTAGACCCTAAGCCTATTGTCACATACCCCCTGGGAAGGGCCAGAGTTTCACAAACCTGTGTTTAACAAGCCATCATTCTGATGTTCATAAATGTTTGAGAACCAGTAGCTTAGAGATTTGTTATTCAAAGTGTAAACCATGGAGCTTGTTAAAAATGTAGAGTTAGTTCGAATCAGAATCTGCTTGTTAGCAATATCCCTAGATGAATCATGTACACTTAATTTTTGAGAAGCATTGGCTTAGAACGTTCATGCCAAACTATAGGTAGTTGCTTCAACCATGAAGTGTTTGCAGAGCAGACAATGTGGAGAATGTGGATGGGGTTCCTATCTGAAGAGATCCTGACCCTGAGCATATCAGAGCCCTTGCTGGGTTGGTGCTTGAAACTTCAGTTTAAAAACCTTACCTAGAAACCCTAAAATATAAACCAGACTCAGGTTTGGAACAGAAATTACACATGAGCAATCTTTTCAACAGGAGAGGGAAGTATCCTTGCTGCTGGACTCAGGTATAGCCCTGAAGTTATAAGTAAGGCTTCTTGGCAAGGTTTCACAATATCTTGGGAGTTGGCTGAAAGACTAGCAAGTCAGGGCATTTCCTTTATTCACATCTTGTGTGCCTTAATTACAGTCCTTTCAGCAGTGATAGCAGCCCCTATTGTTCTAGGGAAAGGAAAAAGGAACTTTTCATTTGCAGAACTCTATTATGTGTGAGGGATTATGCTCTTTCTTTGTATGCCTCATAACCTTGGTCCTTTTTTAAAAATTTTATTGATTATGCTATTACAGTTGTCCCAGTTATTCCTCTTTTGCCCCCCTCTCCCCAGCAACACCACTCACTCAGGCAATACCCCCACCATTGTTCATGTCCATTGGTCATGTGTATAAGTTCTTTGGCTACTCCATTTCCTATATTGTACTTTACATCCTCATGGCTATTCTGTAACTACCTATTTGTACTGAATCACCTCACCTCTTCACCCATTCTCCCACACCCCTCTCCTATTTGGCAACCATCAAAATGTTCTCCATATCCATGATTCTCTCTGTTCTTGTGTGCTTAGTCTTTTTTGTTTGTTTGTTTTAGATTCAATTGTTGGTAGGTGTGTATTTATTGCCATTTTATTGTTCATAGTTTTGATCTTCTTCTTTATCTTATATAAGTCCCTTTAACAGTTCATATAATAATGGTTGGGTGATGATGAACTCATTTAGTTTTTCCTGGTCTGGGAAGCTCTTTATCTGCCCTTCAATTCTAAATGATATCTCTGCTGGGTAGAGCAGTCTTAACCATAGGTCTCCACTTCTCATGATTTTGACTATTTCTTGCTAGTTCCTTTTAGCTGCAAAGTTTCTTTTGAGAAATCAGCTGACGGTCTTATGAGAACTTCCTGTAGGCAACTAACTGCTTTTCTCTTGCTGTTTTAAAGATCCTCTCTTTATCTTTAACCTTTGGCATTTTAATTATGATGTGTCTTAGAGTGGGCCTCTTTGTATCCATCTTGTTTGAGACTCTGTGTGCTTGCTAGACTTGCATGTCTATATCATTCACCAAATTAGGGCAGTTTTCTTTCATTATTTTTTCAAATGGATTTCCAATTTCCTGCTTTTTTTCTTCTCCTTCTGGCACCCTTATGATGTGAATGTTGGACCTCTTGAAATTGTCCCAGAGCGTGCTTACAGTATCCTCACTTTGGGGGGTTCTTTTTTTGTGTGTAATCATTGGTCTTTTTTTGCTTCCTTGAACTCAAAATCATTGATTTGATTCTCAGCTTCATCCACTCTACTGTTGTTTCCCTGTAAATTGTTCTTTATTTCAGTTAGTGAATCCTTTGTTTCTGATTGGATCTTTTTTTATGCTGTTGAGGTCCTCACTAAGTTCCTTGAGCATCCTTATAAACAGTCTTTTGAACTCTGCATATGATAGGTTGCTTATCTCCATTTTGCGTAGTTCTTTTTCTGGAGTTTTGATCTGTTCTTTTATTTGGTCATGTTTCTTTGCCTCATCATTTTGGTAGCCTCCATGTATTTATTTCTGTGTATTTAGTTGAGCTGGTATTTCTTAGTGTCTTGGTAGTATGGCGTGATGTAGTAGGTGTCCTGTAGGGTCCAGTGGCACGGCCTCCCCTATCACCCAAGCTGGGTACTCAAGGTGCACCGTTCATGTGGGCTGAGTACACCCTCCTGTTGTAATTGTGCCTTGATTGTTGTTGGCGGGTCATTGAGAAGGATTTACCCATGCCAGGCAGCTGCAAGGACTGGCTGTTACCACTGACCACCAACCTCAGCCCTCCATGGAGGATCAGCTGTACAGGAGCAAGATGGTGGTGTTCTGACATGGACTGTAGCTGTCCACTGTGTGCACAGGCTCTAGGGTTTCCCAGATGGTGCAGGCTAAGTTTAGCAACCATCTGTGTTCTATTTGGGGCCAAGGTACAAGAGCTATAAAGCAATCCAAGATGGCTGCTATTTGTGCTGGGCTTGGAGATTCCCAGGTAAAGCCAAGTTGTGAATCTAGGCTGACTGCTAGTAGTGTGGGGACTGGGGCCATTTGGCAAAAAATATAGGGGCTGGAGGCTTACTGAGGCTGGCTGTTGTTTGTTTGACAAGATTTAGGAATTTGTGAAGCATGAGCCAAGACCAGCCATTCATATGCAAAAGTCATGGTTAACAGTTTGGGTGGACCTGTAGTTGGGTGGGATGGAGTCCCAGAGGATCTCCACGGAAGGGCAAACAGTATTAGGCATGTTGATGGAGTCACAGATATTGCACCCACCTGCTGGCTCTGGGGCTCTACTGGGGGGAGGGCTCAGAAAAAATACCATGGCCTTGGCTGCTTTTCTGTCTGAGAGAAAGCGGTTCCCCAACTGGAGCTCAGAGGGAATTGAGTATGTCCGTGCATGGGTTCTTTAAGGGGGACTGCTTGGGACTCTAGAATTTTCTTCCACGGACTCAATTCCTGCTGGTTTTCACAGCCAGAGGTTATGGGGACTTATCTTCCTGGCACTGGAATCCTGGGCTGGGGACCCTGGTGTGGGGCTCCGACTCCTTGGTCTTGAGGTATCCCTCTCAAATTTTCAACCACCGCATATGGGTGTGGTACCAGCCCATTCCTCCTCTCCATTCTTTCTACAAGTTTGGATGATTGTGTTTGCTTTAATTCCATAGTTGTATTCAACTATGATTTCTGATGTTTCTGAGTGACAGTTGTTCTATATTTTAGTTATAATTTTGATGCAGATGTGCAAAGATGCAAGTTGTGTTTACCTATGCTGCCATCTTGACTGGAAGTCCCATGACCTCCTTCTTTATAACTATCCTATAAAGTAAAAAACTGACTTAATGTGTATTTGGTTTAAAAGCTTGTCCATGTTCCCACCATTAGAAGTTTATTTTCTAGGCTCTCTCATTTTTTATATGACTTGCAGATCTTTTCATTACTAGGTAACTTAGGGTGACTATAATAGCATTCTTATCAGAAAGCAGGGAAGGATGAGGTGTTGTTTTTTTTTTTTTTTTTGTATTAGGATGTTTCATTATCCTCTCAGAAAATATCTAGAAAGAAAAATGATCCATAATCCTCTCAAAATGCATGCAATAGGACTTCATATCAGTGCATGTGACACCTACATAGGCTTTAAAGGATAACTAAGACTTTATTTTAGGGGGTATAGGGGGTAAGGCAGCAGCACTAATAAGAGGAAAGAGTTGAGTTTGGATTTAGGTTTTAAGCTGTGTCCCAGTTTCTCAGTTTACTAGAGGAGTGACTTTGGTCAAAGTTAAAGTTAACACACTTGAGCCTCCCATTTTTTTTTTACAAAAAAGTGTCTCAGACAAAATAGATCCCAAAATAATGTTAGTCTCCTTTCTTTCCTTTTGTGATTTCTTTATATATTTTTTTCCTCTAGAATGGGTCTTGGAGGGGAAATGTGCTAATAATTTCAACTTGACCTCATTCCTTCAAGACAGATTGTTAAGCTTATTGTTCTATTCATTCATTAATTCATTCATTTAATTTTTATCAAGTAAGCTGTTCTAGATTTGGGAATATAATGGTAAGCAAAAATAGACCCCAGTGACTTAGAATCAAGAGGATTGGCAGACATCTAGCAAATAATCACATAAAATGTATAATTATAAACTAGGTTAAGTATGGAATACTGTATAGAATTCTTTAAAGATGTATAACAAAAGGATCTGATCTTGTCTGGGTAGTCAGAG
>VMDR010023620.1:0-15487 GCA_007922815.1 Macrotus californicus | reverse complement strand
ATCCCAGCACCTTCCTTGGTGAGAGCTTCATTCTGCATTTGTTTAACTCATATGCTTTGCTTTTAGCATATACTTGCTTTTTGCACTAGTAGATTTTAACTTACCTCATTATTATGTTTGTAATTATTTGTATAGCTTCCATAATATGTCTGATATAGGCTAAACAAATACTTAACCAAAGTTAAAATAAATGGTAAGCAATTTTGCACATACTAAACGCTAGGGTTTGTTGTGTATGTGTGCGCGTTTAGTTATAAAAAGAGTAAGAATGGAAAGTTATAGTAAGTAATGTTTCAAAGCCCAATTATTTTAAAGATCTGTTTGCTTCATTAGAAAAAGATCTGGCTTTTAACCCCTTATTCTTTGCATTAACAGTTTGCATTTTGAAGCTTCTCTTAATGACAAGGAATAAGCTGGCTTTAAGCAAAGAATGGAGTATTTGTTTGAGTGCACATTTATACCTATTTAGTATTTGGTTTAATTTACTTTGCTTAAATGCCTCTACTGTTATAAACCACAAGGTGAATATGAACCTTTAGTTCTAACATCTATCTTATTTTCTAGCGGGAAAGATATTCTTTCTCTACCAGGGGATTTGTTAAAATAACTAATGTTTCTACTTTCAAAATTAGCCCAGAATCTGTTATTATTTTTTTAGCATTTGTAAATTAAGTACTAGTCACATTTATCTGTCTGATAAGTGATTGGTGACTTAAAGATGCTGCTGAGAAATCTCTGGCTTTTTCATGAACAGTTAATAAGAGATCTTTGACCTTGGTGTTCATGACTAGAGTGGATTGGCAGAAGTGATAAGAGAAGTGCATTGAGCTTTTATGATTGGCACGCTTCTCAGTGAAGACCGCTTTGAGCAGCAGCGGGCTGTATCATGCAGACAGCATAAGAGGGTGTACAGTGAGTGAGATTAGTTTCTTTACTTCTCGCAGCTGAATCAGCGGTTCAGGCGCACACGTCTTTGTGCTACAGTCCTCCTTCTGGGCCTGCAGCCTTGGTTCACACATGTAGTAAAAAGGTTTTGGTGTTGCATGCTCTTAGAATTATGTTTTCTAAAATATTGCATTGGTTTTATTTCAGTTTAGTAAACTTTTGGCAGTTTGACTAGAAATAGGGTATTATAAACTCACTTTCATCTGCATTTTCAAAAAATGGAAATAATCTGATTGCATGTATAAGGCCCTCTTGTCCTGTAACCGAATTACATAAATATAATCATCTGTAAGAAGGTGAAACTGTTGACCATTATTTCAAAGACTTATAGACTAGCAAAGATTTGTTCTGATTAGAGATATGGTCTACTATAACTGAAGATATTTTTATTTTTAAAAATTGCAGCACTTGTAGCATAAAAATCATTTGTAACATTGGATATTAAGAGATTATTAGTATTTAAATTATTCTAGTCATCTGGTCATAAATGAACTAGGTTGCAAAATAGACTTGGTCTTTGACCATTTAAGCAGGTATAACTGACAGTTATATTTTCCGAGACTGATTTTAGGCAGTTTTATGTGTCGTGTACCAATGATATGTAAAATAAAGCACCTTTTCTACTATAACCAATTACAGGTGTTATTTATTTTAAACTATATGAAAGAAAAATTAATGATGACAGAGTAAATCTGTACAAATGTGGATTTTTATATTAGTCACTTAAAATAATATAGGCAGGTTCACAAAGAATGGATTGTGTCTAAAATCTTGTTTTTAAGTCAGTGGATTGTGTTTGGGAGTCGTTTTCTTATAGAAATGTAAAGCCTAACCCTAATTGTAGCTGAGCTAGTATGCTTGGAAGTTAAAAAGCAAATGGCTCGAAACAGCAGTCTATTTACTCTTTAATTTTTTAATTATAGTGGGCATATAATATTATATTAGTTCCAGGCGTACAACATAGTGACTCATTATTTATATACCTTATAATATGACCATCATGGTAAGTCTAGTACCTACCTGTCACCAGGCAAAGTTATGGCATAATGGACTGTTCCCTGTGCTGTACACTGTACATCCCTGTGGCTTAATGTGTGGCTGGAACTGTGTACCTCTCCCCGTTCACCTTTTTACCCGCCTCCACAGCCCCCTCTGGCCACCATCAGTTCTCTGTTATCTGTGAGTCTGTTTCTGGTTTGTTGTGTTTATTCATTTATGTTTTTAGACTGCAGGTATAAGTGAAGTCTATTCAATCTTAATTTTTTTCCTTATACTTTTCACCCGTTTTTAACTCACAGCAGCCAGGCTTCTCTCCTTTTACAACATCAAAGTGTCTTTAGCAAAGGGCAGAGATAACTTCTCATTTCCCAAATCCAGTGAATTCTGTGATTACACTTAGTCTTGTCATTTGAAGCTTTTAACCACTCTTTCGACGCTGTCACAGTCTCTCAGTTCCTCTGATGCCGTGCTCCGCCTTTCTTTATGCACCTGGTGTCCCCTTTTCCACTCCCACCGGTCGTCAGGCTTTTTTGTTTTTTCAAGATTCAGGTCAAATGCGGCCGACCTGGTGAAGCCTTTCCTGATATGCTCCATTTCCAGGGAGATCTGACCCCTTCTCCTTGTCTCCCAGTGTCCTTTGTTGTATCTTCTGTCACGGCCGTCTGTACACTGTCTGCCCTCGTTTGTTAGAACTGTGCCTCTCCCTCTGCCAGATGGTGAGGTCTTTGAGGCAGACTGGGTATTTATATTTCTTCCATGTCACCCATTTAGCTGGTACTTAAACATTTTCACAGATTATTAAAGAAAATTGTTACCTTTATGTCTCTCCATATTCCCACTCCCCCTGCTCAAATTAGGGTAAAAATGGGAGGGAAGCTTTGAAAGGAAAAGAGGTTTTAGCAGATTTAATAAGGCTTTGGAGGAAATATGAACTCCAGCTTTGTCTTACCCTATCCTGCTATTACTTAAATTCCTAAGAGAAGTTCTGTGATAAATAAGGGATGTGCCACATATTTACTAGACTAAAGGGGATTTAAAATAGGTATGTATAGATCTCAAGAGGAAGTCTTTGATCTAAAAAGATTAGTGAAACCAGTGGGCATTGCTGGATTATGATTTTTAACATTGGATGATCAAGAGAATGAGCTAAAAATATTTTCAAAGTTAACCTCTCTGATTTCCACATAGGAAAGCAATGGGTAATTATCTAACATTAGTAAGAAACCACCTATTTTTAATATTTAAGCACAGGGAACTGCTGGAGGACACAGATCACCAGCATTAGAACCATATTGGATTCTGTTACATATCAAGTCAAGTCACTCTTGTCACCTCTGAGCTTATGGGACAAAGGATTCTTATACTACTGGAAAACAAGGTAACATTGGCACACCTTCCTTCCAAGTTTCCCAGGAATAGTTGGGAATCCCTATGCTTATATATATCCCTATAACTCAGGAAAAGACTGTTTCATCATTTGTAGAAAAACATGAACTACTACATCCTGGGGAGAAACAATAAATTCTATAAACTGTATGAAGAAAGAAAAGGCTATAAAATTCAAGGATACTTCTTGTTCAAAATAGATTTCTTTCTCTTAATATTATCCGTTTGCTTCTTTTCTGACCTCAGCAGACGTAAAATCAGGAAAATGTCCATTTGTGGGACTATTACTTTCAGTGAGTGAGTGTGGTGAGGGTCTTTTGTTTTGTATATTTGGTGTCTTGGATAACTTGAATTGAGCATGAATCTGTTCTTAAAGTTCATCAAACTCACAATCTGACTACCACTCATGCCAGTACCTCAAATTCAAAAGTCTCGAGAATACAGTTATGAAGCCTTTAGCCTTGGGTGGAGAGAAGGCTAGGAAGTCATAGGTATGAGGCTGTGGAGGATTTCCTATTTCCTGACTTGATTTACTGGTTCAGTAAAAAGTCTTGGCGGAGTACTCAGAGATGTCAGGGTGTCTACATATAACCTCGGAAGATAAAAGTGCAAAAAGTATGGATTGGGGGCATATCGGATATGAAAGCTGTTAACAGAGAAGGAAATGGTCCCTCATCCTACCCACTCACCCATTCTGGTCTCCTTACCACCCAGAGGCAAGGAGCTAAAGGAGACATCATTCATTCCTCAGCATGAGCATGGAGGAAGGTACAAAGAGGATTCTGTGTCTGAGCATCACAAGTTAAAAATAAAAGGTAGCAGCTGGTATTTGTTTTTGAACATAGAGTTCATTCTTTCCACTAGTAAATCATGGTGCAATAGATGTCCAGCTCTGACCAAGAGAATTAATTATCCATTCCTCTGGGGAGATAGAGTAGAAGTTCCCTAAGAACTCGAAACAGGTTTTCTCCTCCTTTCTCTTTTTCCTATATGAAAGGGAAGGAAAATCTACAGGTGTGGTGATTACCATCCCATGTAGCAAAGGTGTGCATGTACCACTGTGGCAGCAGAGCATATAAGCAAGTGGGCAGAGTGCTGAAGGTCCAGCTGCTTGATCCACAATCAGTTTGCTCTCAGTTGCAGCCTTGCACCCCCTGGCGGCCATTGCCCATTCCAGCTTAAATATGGGTAAGATTTGAGTCCTGTAGCCACCTCAGATTTTTTAAATAGCTACAGCAATGTTTGGAGCTTTCTGATGAGTTGGCACCCTTGTATTAGACCCAGCTGGGGGGACTGGCCCCGGGGAATCTACTTTCTACTTCCCCATCTCCTGGGAGTGGTTTGCCAGGCATTTACTGCTGGGTTTAGTCTACCTCTTGCACCAGCTCCCTAACTCAAGATGGTAACTTTAGCCTGCCCTTTTTGGGTACAGGGGATAGATTGAATCATTCAAGATCTTTGGGGGGTTTTTTTTTTTTTCAAATTTTTTAATTTGTACTAAAATCTATAGCTAATACCCTGAATCCGGAGAAATTACCCCTTAACTGTGTCTTGTTTAATCTGCAAAGCATCATTGCCAGTGATAGCCTTGGCAAAGAATGATTGCAAAATTGTTTATGACATTTGTGTGACCAACCTCACACCTGTGACTGATCAATTTTGAGAAGCAGCGAATAGCTATCCACTGTCCACATTTTTGGATTACTTATTACATAAATGTACTATTGAAGAATGTGCCAAAGGGAATTTGTACTTTTAAAAGTCAACAAAATTCAGTTAAGAGGCAGTGTCATTGTCAGTTTATTTTGGAATTTGCATCCTGTGTCATTTCATCCTCACTTTACACAAGTAGTCATACCCAGTGAACAAAGTAACCAGTTAACTAGAATTATGCCAGTGAGCCTGCGTGGCAGAGTAGTACTGTCACACTGCTTGTAATATAATCTCACTGACCCTGTGGGAGCCTAGTTAACTTCTGTGAGGAAGAGCTCAGACTCATTCCGTTTTTCATATTATCACGTGCTTCTTCCCTACCGGTTACAATGATCGGCTGATTTGCAGTACACGGCAGTGTCTGAAATATTGGTGAGATGTTCCCTTTCTTTGTTGATGAAATTATGTATTACATAACCATATACCTTTTCTCTTTTGTAATATTTGTTGTAGAATAAATGATCATGCATATATACTTAGCCATCAGCTTAAAAAGTAGAACATTTTCAGATACCTAGAATCCCATGTGCTTCCCTCCACACACCATAAGAGGTAAACATTATTCTGGAGGGGTTTTTTTTGTTAATAATTCTCATGTTTTTATTTATATCTACCATCTATGTATGTATTCCTTATAAGTTGTTTAGATTTACCTGTTTCTGAACTGTTATGTAAGTGGTATTATGCTGTGTGTATTCTTTTGTGACTTTTTTCTAACAATTGTTTTTGCGATTCCCATTCATGTGTCTGTGTAACTGTATTTCACTTGTTTTCACTGCTGTATAGTGTTCTATTACATGACTATACCACAATGTATCTGTCTGTTCACGGAGGTTTGCGTTGTTTCCAGTTTTTGGTTACTAACAAACAATGCCGCAGTATATCTGCCAGTTACAATGGAAGCTCCGTGCGGGCAGGGATTTTGTCTGTTTAGACATTCGCGATGTCTAGAGCAATGCCTGGCACATGGTAGATGCTCCACGTATATTGGAGGAATGAATGAATTCTTGTACATGTATCCTGGTGGCGTATGTGCAAGGGTTGCTCTCGGGCCGTTCTTTTCAACATGTGCTCCAGGGACCTCTGGGGGTCCCTGAGACCCTTTCTGGGGGTCTGTGAGGACAAAACTCTTTTTATAAAAACACTAAGACATTGTTTGTCCTTTTCACTCTTATTCTTCATGAGTTCAGATGTTTTCTGGATATATGATGGCATCACACTGACAGCTAATCAAGTGTGTACTTGTGTTTTTTTGTGTTTTGAAAGTGTCTCTTTTAATTTCTAATACGGCAAATGTTGAATATAGCCCACATGAGCAACAGCAGTTTGAGATCCTCAGTAATTTTTAAGGGTGTTAAGAGGTCCTAAAACCAAACATTTGAGAACCGCTGCTCTAAGAAGCAGGCTTTACTTGGTCATGCTGAACTGTTTTCTAAAGAATTTGTATCAGTTCACACTCCCACTGGCTGTGGCTGAGTGTCATGAGTCCACGTCTCGGCAAACTCTTGGTCTTGACTGTCTTTTGTACTTGTCAGTTGGATGACCACTGTCACAGCTTGTGTCTCCATGTGGGTTTAATTCATGTTTTCCTGATTACTAATGAAATTGAGGTCTTTCTCACATATAAAAGTTTCCTCTTCTGTTAAATACGTATTCATGTCTTTTGCCCATTTTTTCTATTTGGTGTGTGTCCTTTTTTCACTGATTCATACGATTTCTTTATATATTCTGGATACCAGTTCTTGTCATTTAAATATGTTGCATATGTCTTCTCCCAGTTTGTGTATTATCTTTTGTAATTGTATTGAATCTGTTGACCACCTTGGAGAAATTGATACCTTTTCAATAGAGTCTTCCTAGCCAAAAACATTGTATGTCTCTCCATTTATTTGGTCTGTTAATATCTCTCAATAAACTTTAAAAATTTTTCTCAAGAAAGCCTTCATGTCTTATATTAGATTTCTCCCTAGGCATTTTCTTTTCTTTTTTTTTTTTAGATTTTACTTATTTATTTTTAGAGAGAGGGGAAGGGGGGGAGAGAAACATCAATGTGTGGTTGCCTGTCACTGGCCCCCACTGCGGACCTGGCCTGCAACCCAGGCATGTGCCCTGACTGGGCATCGAACCAGCGACCCTCTGGTTCGTAGCCCGCACTCAGAACACTGAGCTACACCAGCCAGGGCATGGCATTTTATATTTTTTAATGTTATGGTAAGTTTTTTTTTATTACACTTTCTAGTTTATCTGGTCGTTGCTGATTATAGACATATTGGTGCTATGTGTTGATTTTGGATCTGGCAACCTCACTAAACTTTTATTAGTTTTAATAATCTATCTAGATGTTATTTTGAATTTGTTGTATATCATACCATCTGCAAATAGGGAAGTTTTCTTCCTTTCTGATCCTATACCCTTGAGAAAATTCTTTTTACATGTCTTCACTGCCTAGGACCTGTAGTACAGTTGGAAAGAACTAATAATGAACATCCTTATCTTAGCCCTGATATAAAGGGAATGCTTTCAACATTTCAGTACAGTATGTTTTTCTCCCCACAAACGAACGGCCTTTATGGGGTTAAGGAGATTCTCTTCTAATTCTAGTTTGCTAACATTATGAATGGATACTGAATTTACTGCTTTATAGTATCTATTTAAATGGTGCAATTATTTTTTTAATGTTAACGTATAAAATGATGGTAGTTGACCTTTTAATACTGACCCAACCTTTAATTCCTAGGATGAACCCAACTTGGTCATGGGTGTGTATACATGCGCGCACTTGAACGCATTGCTGGACTCAGTTTGCCAGTGTTTCGTTTATAATATTTGCTCCTATGTTCGTAAGTGAAATCAGCCTATAATACTTCTTTCCTGTCTGGTTGTTATATTGAAGTTAGACTAGCCTCATGAATTGAGGTTTTTCAATTGTCTGGAAGAGTTTCTGATTGGACCTTGTCTTTAAATCCGTTTCCATTAAGAGAATTTTAACTATTGCTTCCATTTCTTTAGAGGTAGTAGGATCATTAGGGTTTTGTATTATTGGGTCAGTTTTGTGTGTGGGCAGCCAAAATGAGCACGTCAGTTTTGATCATCTTTTCTAGTGATTTCTTCGTTCCCAAGTTTCCCCCTTAGTTTAAAATTTTTTTGAAGTTAGCTATATTATCTTTATCTTTTTAGTTTCCACATCTGTAGTTATAACCCTTTTTCATTCCTATTGGTTTATTTGTACTCATTCAAAAAAAATATCCTTCCAGACCTTTGAATATTTAAACCATTAGTTATTTTTTAAAGTTATTTCCAAATGCCAGGGGTGTGTTATAGGTATCTATTTGTTTTTTGGTGGAGATGCTGGGGATGGAAGTATTACAGTTTAATCTTTATTATTTTGCCAGAGAATATAAGCTATAAGGTTTTGGTTTTCTGAAATTTGAGGGTAGTTTTATGATTTATCATGTGACTGGCTTTTGTACATGTTCAACATATATATGAAGAGTGGTGTATTCCCAGTTGAGTATAGTGTTCATTAAATCAGACTTGTTAGTTGCGTTGTGCAGATCTTCTTTACTGATTTACCTTATGCGTGATTTCTTATTTCCTGAGGCCTCAAGATCTCATTATGATAGATTTCTCAACATCTCTTGAAGTTGTCATTATTTGCTTTCTTTCTCTTCTGGCTTTATTATTAGATAGTTACTACTGCATTTTGCTGTGAATAATGCGCAGCCACGTTTTGAGCCCAAATTTTCAGGAAAAAAATCGTTCATTTTAATTTTTTAATTCAATTTTTTTATTTATATTTAGAAACAAAACTGATTAATTGTATTCCAGGGTATTATTTTGCATATGGATATTGCTATTGCTTTCTAGAGCTACACTTTTAAATGCATACGCACCAATAAAAGAATTAAAAATATTTATATAGATACATAATTAGTACTACCCATGTATAATGCACATCCTCCTTTTTCCCTCAAAAATCTGGGCAAAAAGGTGCATACTATGCATGGCAAAATATGGTAATTTAGAATTCTTCTATCTTCCTTGGTGAATGGAACCCTGTATAATATGGTTGCCTTTGCTTCTCTGTTTTCGTCACTTACTATAGCAATGCTTTGGTTTGTCTTTATCTGAATACCTTAGATTTTTGTTTGGTCTTACACTGATATTTTAAGTTTGCAGGAGGCACTTAGAATGCCAGAGAAAATCTGTCTTTTTAACCAGATAGTTTTGTACATTTATATTTATTGTGATTACAAATGTAAGTGGGATTTATTTCTAGGTCCTCATTATAAATTACCTTTTTGTGTCTACACACCCCCCTTCTTGCCTTGCCTCTATTTTTCCTGAGTTCCAGTTGGTTTATAAATCTCATTTGTTCTCTTTTGCTCATTATTCACATTTTCAATGCTTCTATTCCTTTACACATCATTCCTTTTTCCTGTTGAGTCCTTGTGGGTGATTCCACTGTTTATAAACTATTGTTTTTCACTCGTGGTGCCATTTTCCATTGAGTTTAGTGATATTTTAAACTTATTCTCCTTGGAAAATAGGAATTATTTGAAGTATGGATTGAAATTGAAATCTTTTTGAGAGGATTTTTCTCTGCTAATCACTGTTTGGCTACCAACATGAAAACATTTTATCAGCTTAAAGGTTCTGGGATTTCAGATCATAAACCTGAGGGCTGGCCTGTATGAATTTGAGGGTGCTGGTGATTTATCCCCCTCCACCCAGAGCCAAAATTGAGACAGGCACATTGCCTAGCTGTCCACTTCTCTGTGGTGGCCCTCCTAGACTCCAGTGAGCCTTGGGCTTCATGTCCAGTCTGCCCACTGCTGTCTCATGGTCTTAAGTACAACAGAATTCTCAGGGCAAAGCAGGCTTTCATGCTGGTTTACCTCACAGGTTTCCTGTTTTCACTTCATTTTTGCAGTTTTGCAGATGACTTTCATTTCAACTTGGATATATTTTAAATATTGTGTATTATTTATTATTACTTTATATTGTTGCCTGCATTTTATCAAGCATTTGGTTTTGCAAACTGGGAGTTATTGAGGGTATCTAGACTGCCTTATAATGGGAAATGAAATCTAAAATTAAAATTTGCTTTATTTTGCCCTTGATGTAAGTAGGAAACATGGTAGTTTATAGTCTATACAGAATTATAGGATGCCTAGTTCTCTCCTTTGCACTGTCCTAAAGACAGCACTTTTGAGACTGCTACTTGCAAGCTTAAAAAGAGAAAGAAACCATTTCTTAAAACTTATACTCTTCCTCCAAAGCAGGGGTGTCAAACTCATTTTCACCAGGGCTACATCAGCCCCATGGTTGCCTTCAAAGGGCCAAAATAGTTTTAGGACTGTGTAAATGTAACTACTCCTTTACTGTTAAGGAGTTGAAATTACATTCGGCCCTTTGAAGGCAACCACGAGGCTGATGTGGCCCCCTGTGAAAATGAGTTTGACACCCTTGCTCCAAAGGAACGGCTCTGCCATTTCTTTAAATGGCTGTTAGTCTAAATATTACCCCTTTGTGTTCTTTGAATTAGTCATTGCTATGGTTTGGTTTGTAAAAAGGACTTGGATTTGGTTTCTTGTAAACCGACCATTGGGGATTATATATGCATGAATAAGTTTTCCTGGCCTACTTGTCCTGGCTGAAAGCCACCGTCTTATGACTTATCTTTGCCCAGCAACTTGTTTTCTATCAATTACCCAGTACTTATGGTTCAGAAATATCTTTCATTCCCGTGTACTCTGACCTCTGGGAAACAGATGCAAAAGTAAGACACAAAATTGTTACTGTTTGTTTTAGAGGACACTCAAAAAGACCTAAATTATACCTTAAAGAGGCAAAAGTTTATGGTGTAGTGTAAGAATTTTTTTAATCTGTATTTTTGTGGAAGATGGAGGAATTACCTATCAATTTAGAACTTCCGCCCCTAAAACTAATACATGGCCATTAGGTTACTACAGACAGAGCCAGCACATATTTTACTGACCTTTTTTGGCATACTTGCATTAACTTTGGCTTAGGAGTTATTGTAACACATTGCCTTGCACAAGTACCTACTGAATATGCAGTGCAAAAGGAAACTGTCTCTGGAAGTAAGGTCACAGGCATGTTTTTGAAGACAGGAAAATACTGAATAAATATTACAGTGTAGGAGGAAAAGAATACAAATAGCTTAAAACATCATCATACACAAGGTATATGACATTAGGAAGGTAAAATCCTAATGAGGTAGTAAAGCATCTCTATTCTAACGAGGTATGAGGGGACAGACAGAAGCTACGAAAGTTGCTTCTATCCATGGCTTAGTCTCTGAAGCCCATTTCTCTCTTGTATACTCATAAAAGCAGTATGTACAGAGTTATTTTTTAAAAAAGAAAAAAACACCTTTAGGTTAATGTAGGGACTTAAATACAACGTTGCAGAGAAGAAAACATGACATTCAGTTCAATGCAACAAAAGGCAAGAAAGCCATCACTACCTCTTACGTGCATAAAAGGAGATTATGCACCTGACACGTGCAGAATGCTCATACTTTTCCAGAGTATGAAAGCCATATAACCCAAAGCTGACCTGATTTTACCTACTTTAAAGCTTTTTGTCAGTATACTAGCAAGTTACTAAATTTAGAAATTTGTTTTGGTATGTATTGATGGAAATTTTAAAGTTGTCTACCTTTTTTTATCTTGATTCTTAAACATAACGCAATCTTTAAACTAATTTTAGAGAAAGAATCTGATAACCAGAGACCAGTTGCTTTTTATCAGTTATATAGTGATGTGCTGCCTGGATCAAATGGGAGGTATTTCAAAAATACACTTACACATAAGTATCAAAAGCCTAAAAATTGTGCATATCTGTTAATCCAGCAATTCTAACTCTAAGAAATTATTTTAAGAAGACAGTCATGAATGTACCCAAAATTCAGTGAATTATTGTTTATAACCACGAAAAGATATGTAGTAGTCAAAATGTCCTACAGAGGATTAAATAAATTATGGTTCAGCCGTACGACAGAATAATAGAGGAATAAAAATAGAAGACTAAAGCCCTGGAAAAGATGTTCACAATGTATTCAGTGAAAAAGGCAGGTTATGAAACAGTATGCAAATATGAGCCTATTTTTATAAAAATATATATATTTAGCAAAGTAAAAAGAAAAGCAGTATTTATCAAAACATTGGTTCTTCCGGCACAGCAGTAGGGCGATGGTTGATTTTACCTTCCCCTCCCGTTTGTTTATTTGAATGCTCTGTGATGAAGATTATTTTCTAAATGGGAGGAGTGATATGGGAGTTATTCCTAACCTCGGATTAGCCCAAATATGCCCCCAAAGGCGCCTCTGGCAAAGTAAATGTGCCTCTTCAGCCTACATCTGGGAAGGTGCTTCTGCCTTATAAATGTGTCCTACCAAGATGAAGTTCACTCAAACTCACTCCCTAAAGGCAGACTATACAATAAGCAATCACTGAAATACATATATAAAAGGAACCACACTCAAGTTAATTGAAAAAATACAGATCCTCACTTTTTTAAAAAAAGGAACAACCCAAGTACATACTACTAAATTATACAAGGTTACATTATCTAAGTTTAGTTTATTGCAAATATCAAGACAGCACACTAGAAGTTGGCAGCTCCTATTTCACACCACTCACAGCACTCACTCGACTCTTCATTGCATTCACTCACCCATGCACAAAAACGTCAGTATACACACAATGATGTCTGATGTTTCCTGGTTTCCATAGTATAACAGGAAATGACATTTCAATTAAAAAGGTAAAATACGGACATTTATCATCAGGCTACAAAATTCCTCTTCTGGAAAAGGGATACTATGGTGTTTGAAGATACGTTTTGGAAAAATCATGTGCAAAGTGAAAGGGGCACCATTTCAAGAGCAGTAGGACCACATGAAACTTAAATGAACCCAACACTTATAATAAACCAAACCTAGTCTTAGCAGAAGTCCCAGTAAAGCTAAAATTACCTTAACAGGCACAGTGAGCAGTGCAAACACTGTTCATGGGCACCAATTTTAGTAGGGCAGACAATAATTGCTTCTGCATTCACACTTATTTTTTAATTACATTTTTTAAAAAACGGTGCTGCTTAAGCTATGAATGTTTTACAAAAAATTAATTTTAATAAATATGGCAAATGCTAAAAATCTAGCTAGGTTGTCATGCAAGATATTATATAACCAAGACAAACTCAAATTTATAATAAAGGCAACTTGCATTCAAAATGAACTCTACCCTTATTATTTTATTAAAAGGGTAAACATCATGAATTAACCCAGCTGCTTACTTGAATTACAAAAGTAACATGATTCAATATGAAAATAAGAAACTGTCTACAAATCTGACAGTAATAAATTGCAATATACAATGCATACAGGAGTCATACAGAGCAACAAACTCTCGTACAAAACAAAAATATTTCAATACCTTTAAAATCCAAATTTTTCTTTAAAATCATTCATGAAAAAGATTCTCAAGTCAGAATTAACACCTCAATTAGTCAAGCGTCAGGAAGCTACATCACAGCTATTTAATGTACAAAGAGACATCGTCTCGCCAGTCCTTTCCTTCCAATGTCTCTGCCTGGGAATCACACAGACCCTTCTCTGTGCTTCCCACTCCACCGTTTCTCCCAATCATGAAAACTGAATTTGCTGAACACCAGGAATCTAAAAGCAGAAAATTTAAATTGACAAGAATTAAAGAAAAATGAGTTTAAAATAACATGCGTATTATAAACATTCAATGAATAAAAACAACAGAAAATTTAAAAAAAAAACAGATGGTGAAAAATAAGTCTACTTCTCACCCCAAATCTCTACTCTCTCCACCCGAGGGGGAGTACTTTGTTAATTTCTTGTGTTTCTTTCTAGAAATCTTTATGCAAATATGAACATGCGTACATATTTTTAACCATTAGAGAATACCAAACAGTTATATATATTTTTAAAATCCTGACCTGAGGATATGTTTATTGATTTTAGAGAAGGGAGAGAGAGAGGAAACATCGATCAGTTGCCTCCCGTACACACCACAGCCTAGGTATGTGCCCTGACCAGGAATCAAACCCTCAACCTTTCAGTGTACGCTGTAATCACCTGAGCCACCTGGCCAGAGCAACAGTATTTAACCTTTTTATCAGGTTAATAATTATGATGTGTTGAAATTAACTACTTGTGATCAAAATCAATAATTTTAAAAATAATTTAAAATACGAAGAAGGTACTCTACCTGTTGATACGATGTTGTGTAAACCATCACGTTTTGTTGCTGACCATCTGCAGTTATTAAGCCAGCTGGCAACTGGTTAGCTGAAGGACAGAAGGAAAGTCCAAGTGAGGAAAGAACTGCATCTTGGCCTGTGTCATTAATGTCTCACTGCAACTCTGCTGCTCGTCAGTGCAATCGTGGGCCCGATCATAAACCCCCAAATGTTCCATTTAAAACAACTCCCTAAAAAGCACATTTCTTCTGTAGCATTTTTGATTTTCTGAATCTTCATTTCTCTGAAATGTACTTTAGCTAACTACTCATGTGTACAAATCTGCAGGAATGAGGTTCTGACTCACGGGCAGACCTACATCATGAGAGTTGGCTGGAAGTAACATTTTCATACCTGAGCAGCATACATATCGCATGGGGGAAATATAAAATGTATACATATAAAGTTGATATGAGAAATATAATCACCACAGACCTTTCATCTCACTAAAACAATTCAAATGTATTTAAATCACAAGATTTTATATTGCAAACTACAATCCTCAACATTCCTATCTCATGTGAATCCTAAACCAAAAACTGGGGACTATGGAGACCGACAGAACTACTGGGGGAATTTTATAGTGTCTGCAGAATCTAAGTTTTCTACTTAACCCCCACTGACCTCACACACACAGGCACGAACTAAGAACTGTTCAAGAGAGGGCTACGCTAAAACACTCAGTGCTGTTTTCCTAGAGTAGGACTACAGACGTTGAATGTAGTTGCATAAATGTATCACAACACTGCTTACTAAATGCCTCCTCTGTTAGCTCTTCGCTCAGTCCATCTGCAGCTGTGACTGCCCCACCAATTCCTTTCTCTCCTTTCATGGCCTGTGGAAAGAAAACCGAAAGAGTAACCACTTCTATTCAAAAGAAACTTTTCTAAATGAGAATGCTTCCTTATTTTTACAAACACTACACAGAGTATTTATTAGCACTTCTGGTTAATTACATATGAAGAAGCCCTTCAAAATGCTAACTTTATATAAGTAGTAGTCATCACAAGACAGTCTTAACAATGATCTAGAAAATCTAAAATATTTATGGGGAAAATTAATTATTCTAATTCCACACTACATCTAAAGGAAAACAGAACTCTACTTATAGATAAAATATCTGTAAAATACTATAAATATTCAG
>VMDR010023619.1:0-15483 GCA_007922815.1 Macrotus californicus | reverse complement strand
AAAATTTAATTGGTTCCCAGGAGCTCCTGTAAAATATGTGGAATTCTAGATTATTTTTAAATGAGAGCAATGAGGTAGATAAAAAATAGTGAGGAAGAGTATTCTTTATTGGCATTACAATATGTTATCAGGTTATACAATAAATCCTCATACTGTTACTCTTTTCCATTATCAGGACTCTCAGGATAATCTCTAGGAGAAGCTGAGATGAGGTCTAGGAGAAATAAGCAGCAGGATTATTAGAAAATACAGAACTTCGCTTCAGGGCTTTGGTTTTATCTTACTGCAAAGGGTGTTCTGCTTTTCTCTCAGTCAAGTAAAGGAACAGTGTGAAATACATACACAAGCTTTGAAAGGTCTGTGGAAAGGATATTTTACAGTCTCACAAAGGGTTTTTAGTGTATAATGAGCTTAGTCAGTAAATTCATATACAATAAATAATGAAATAGCTAAGAATTATTGAGCACCTACTATGGCCCATGCTATTTATATATACTCTTTCATTTAGTGCGCTCAGAATGTTACATCATATAAAAACATTGCTTTTTTGCCCCCCATCTTTACATCTCAAGTAACATGCCTACAGATGCCCTTTATGTCAAGAATGCTACAGAACCATGTTCTCTTCTCCTCCAAGCATGTTGCTAGACTACATCTGCTAGCCTCTTTGCATACAGGTAAGACCATATGATCAAATGCTAGCCCATAAAAATGTGGCAGAAATGATATGGCTCCTTCTAGCCCTGGCCTGTGAATCTCCTGTAGCCTTTTGAGCTTTCATTCTGCAGGCTGGAAGGAGAGGATCAAGTGATGCACTCCAAGGCCATAGAATACAAAGAAGCTACTAGATGGAAGGAGTCTGTGTTCCACACTGGTGGGCAGAACTATGTCTACACCTAGTCCTGTGGCATGAATGGGAAACACTTCTGTGGGCTTAAGCTCTTTGAAATTTTGGAATTGTTTGCTAGGCCAGCAAACATTGATTATCCTGACTAAAACAGTTATAATAATGCTTCTTTACTAATATATAAGTGACTCAAAATAATAAGAGTATCTAATATGTACTAAATATTAATAAAACTAAAGGATGGAAGCTTAGAGAAGATAAGTTATTAGACCAAGGTCACAAGTTAATGAATGATGAAACCAGAATTGAATGCTGGGCAGAATGACCTTGAAGCTCATGTACTTAACCATTTTGTTTGGATATTTGCCTTTGAAAGATAGCATTTATTATCATTATTCTTGCATTATAGAAGTAAATCATGAAATAAAGTGAGCTTCAATTGAACTTTTGTCCTAATCACCCTTAAAAAAATCTTGTGATAAGTAGCTGTAAGTAACTATAACTCTCATAGCTGAAAATCTCAGTTCTTAGGTCATTGGGTACTTATTTCAGTGCTTATAACAATGTAAATAGGTAAGCAACATGTTTATAGTTCTCTCTCCCAGCTGGGCCAGGATACCTCAACTGAGACATAACACAACGTGTCTACCCACTTTTCTGTTTTTGATTTGGCAGGATTACTTTTCATTCCCATTAACTCTATATCTTCCACACTATTTTCTGTACTCCAGCTGTCAAGAAAGAATGGTCCTTGAATCTTCATAACCAAGGTCCTCGGTGCAATGGTGGAGGTGGTCTGTGTGAGTGTGAGTGGGTAGGGGCTAGGAGAGAGGCCTGAGGAGGGGCAGGATGGGTCTCTGTGGCCCTCTACATTTTTGTTCTGTGAGAAGCCCTCTTTGTATTTCTTGTTTTTAAGCCTCCTAAAGATCATTATTTATCTCCTAAATAAAATGTACATGAACTCCACTGGCCTTAAGGAATTTTAGGTATGACTGTATGTGGTCCTTATAGAAAAATCACCTTTCAATTGTAAAACCAAAAAGAAGCTTTAAAAAATAAAAGCTAAATTAGAAACAAAAAGATCTCTAAACTCTGGAACCTATACATATAGAAATAGTTTTTTGGGGGCCATATGTTCCTCTTTGTAATACAAATGTGTCGAAAGAGCAAATATCTGCAAAAATCAACTATAAAGAATACCATGCGAGCTAATGCATATCAAGCCATTCAGTCACGAAAAAAATTTGGAGTAACCAGCAGTGGGTCCGTCCAGACTCACTCTCCAGGATGGTGATAAAATCCCAGATGCCGTGCCAGCCGTGCGTGTGGAGGCCCCAGGTCAGAGGCACCCCTGGGATGTGTGTGCATGGGGAGAGGGCAAGACCAGCTCAGCCTCACCATTTGAAAGCTTTGAACAGCCTGTTTGGAATGCTAATGGGTTATGCTTTCTGCTTGTAGGGAGGGATGATTTTTCTGCAAAGCATTAAATCATTCCCGTCCCAACCCCCTAGGTCTTTCCAGTAGTAGTTCTATCAAATTCTATCAGATGACTCTTTCTGGACTATATTTTACATTCAAATTTGGAGAATATATGTCACAATCCATAAGGACATAAGAAAGGCAGAATAAGGAAAGCAGACCTAGTTAAAAAGGGATAAAGTGGGAAAGTGCTCAGAGAATTACTAGAGAAGAGGAAGGGAGAGAGAGGAAAGAAGGGGAGGGAAATGTGGAGCTAGTTAACGTGAACCTCAGCTGTGTGAGGCTGAGCCATGGAGTTCCTGAACATGAACGCAGAATGGACCTTCGCCTAAGAATATGGCAATAGCAATGTTAGCTGTGCTTTTGACTCCAGTTATAATATATTAACTTATATATGGAACACATATTGCAAACAGTGAAATCTGGTTTTAAATCTGACAGACCGTCAAAGGGAATTGTGTTAACTAGCAATTTCACACATCTTCAGCCGAATGATAAATGGTGTTAAATGATGTTGTGCCTGAAGCAGAATGAGAACCTCAAGGGCTTCCAACACCATTAAGGAAAAAAATAAGTTTATCCTATTGGATGTAGTGAGTGTGATATTTTGGGTTCATAATTTTGAAAACTGATAATCCATATGTAGCATATGTGATAAGCAGAGTCTTTTATTAACTGGGACATTTCATTTCCAATAAAGCTATGAACAGTTTATACTCAATGAACTCTGAGTTTCTCTAACTCATATTCCCTCCCCTCTTGAAGTGGAGCTTTTCAGGATACTTCACCATGGTCTCTGGGTTGATGTAGAAGTTCATTTACTGAGGGCCAGAGAGGACAGGTACATTTTAGGGTTCCCCACTATGCTTTCTTCTCCCTCGCATTTCAGGCAGGTCTTCCCTGAGGAAGCCTGAGATATTCACGTTCAGGTTTCTGCTCACCCCTAACGCTTCTGTTCAGTCCTACAGAACTCTCCTTGAATTTGATTCCACTTCTAGTTCTCCTAATCTCTCAACTTTTGTTTTTCCATCCCAGCGGTTGAAATTTTTGTTGCCTTTGCAGCTTCATAAACACAACTGAATAGTTAAGTGCAGACTCGCATCTTTGAAAATCTTATGAACGGTGGCGTGCTGTTTGAAAGCAACTTGAGGCCATCCATGGGGAGCACACGTGGAGGCCCCTGGCTGTGCCTGCAGAGGTTACAGCAATGACTATGAGGCCTTCACCAGTACCACTCTGGGACTTTTGAACTTCTCTCTCTTCCAACTAAAATTAGATGAAAACTGATACTCCAGTATCTATGAACTGCAGAATATTAAAAGTCTGGTGCAGTATCAGACCTGACTGGTGTACCTAACTGTTCTCTACCACATGCCTCTGGTTTGGGAAATCTCTGGGTTCTGCAGTGTCTATCAGACCTGGCACCAAGCTGCCATCACACAAATGAAACATTTTATTTTTCGTGACAATTTTACATCACTTCCAGACTTTAAAACTTTTTTTCTATTTTATTGAAAAATTTTGGTTTACTTGTTGGCAGATCAAACGCTGTTCTTAAGTGTGCATATTTTAAAATTAATTGTCTTTTAACTTCAGTGAACAAACCTGATTAGAAAGCTTTTTACCCCAACACAAAGTCTTTTAATTCTCCCCCAATTCTTATGAGCTGAGAAAAAAATCAGCCCCCAGCACCTGTTGCTTAAGTGTCTCTCTGCATGCATGGTATACAGGATGTGTGTCTGACTGCCCTTGGAGGCAGTCATTTTTTGGTCTTGTGTTGCTAGTGGATTTTATGTTTCCTAGCCTCTGTTAGTCTACTGACATCAGCTGTATTTTTAGGCTCGAATATATTTATTTTATCTTAGGAGAAAAGTGGGTGACACCCAAACTATTGAGGAGGCACTCAGTCACATGTGGCTGAGTGTGTGGCTCTGGGCAGCATCATTTACCTCTTTCTCCTGGACAGACTGGTCACTCTGAGTGTTCCACTGTGAGTCCCTTGGTTAAAAACTTGTCTCTGCTATTTACTAGCTATGTGACCTTTGAAAATTTAACTTTTGTAAGCCTCAGTTTTATGGTTTATAAAGTGGGGGTGAAACTAGCACCTAACTGAAGGGTTGTGAAGATTACCAATTGAGTTAATGCACCCCAAAAAATCTAGAGCATTGTCTCAGAAAATGTTACCAATTAATAAGTGGGACCATATCTAAAAGATATTCTTAAAAATGTTTTCCTTATTAAAAAATAGTTTATGTGGCGAGATGGGAAAAAGTCTCATTGAATCTCCTTTTCTGAAGTGAGATTATAATATTCTATACACCACTGCAATTCTGCTCTGACTAGTAATTTGCTCCTCAGGCCTTTCCATTATTAGTGTTAGTAATGACATTTACCAGTGTCCCTACATCTGTGGGATTGTAATGACTGTTGTTTTCTCAAGATCAAAACTGCTAAACCACAGTCACAATGCCAGCAGTGGACACTTGGAGAGTTGCCTCAATCCCATGCTATCTATGGCTTTAAGGGAACACCTCTCAACCCCACAGGCTGGGCCCTGGGCAGTCATGTTTGTAAGATGCTACCTGTCTCTCTAAGGACTGTCAGGACACCTGACTTAAATGGGCTAATCACATTCTTTCTTCTAATCATTTGGCTTTGAAACTGAGACCCCTAGTTACTAAATGTGGCTGGGACAGTCACAGGTAACCCTGGGAGCCATGGGGCTGCCATTTTGGACTACTGATGCAGAGACGTAGAGAAAGCCTCTCTGTAGACAGAGCAAAGAAGGGGGACATGAGAGAAGACCAGATGCGATTCAGAGAGATTGGAAGAGAGCTGACCTGCAGGATTCCCGGTGGCTCAGCAGTTCCAGCTGCATATCTGCCCTTCAATTTCATGAAGCATTCTGTGTCTATATAATTAATTTTCTGTCTTTTAAAAGTGTTTTATTGTTGTTCAATTACAGTTGTCCCCATTTTACCCCCATAGTAGCTGAGTAGCAACTAAATACTTTAGACGTTCTTGGTACTGATCAGCGATGATTTCAAATCTAGTTCACACGTCCATTTGCATCCACCCACAAGCCCTTATCATTTTACCTATGACCTCTGTCATTCTATGGCTAGTTGTCTTTTGTGCAGTGGAATTTGATAGTCGTGTGCTTTTCAAATAGTTATTTTTTGAAAACTCTCAGAACACAGATCATTTGGTTTAGTTAATATAAATTTGGAATAGTCTAATTTTATAATTGTGCTGAAAGTTTAAGAAATGACGATTAATTAAATTCATTTAGTTCTAACCCAGTTGTTGAAAGGTGTCTCAGATTCTGTAAAGAATTTACAGTAGTGTTAACTACTTGCAATAGTGTTAACTCATGTTTAAAGAAAGAAAACGGTAGTGTTTCTGTTATCAGTGGAAGTTGAATCTCAGAGCAGAAGAAACCTCACTTTGGTCCAGCCCAGAACCCAGTCCCTGAGGGTGGACCAAAACAGAATTTTCCAAAGTGTGTTCCTTGTTTTCAGGGTTGCTAATGAATGAAAGGAATAAAGGGGTTTCATGCTCAAATATGCTGTGAAATACTAAATTTAAACTCAGTCATGTCTTTTCTTTATTGAAGGGTTTTTAAAGACTTTGTACAATGATATACATTATGATTCTCAAATGGTTTATAGCTATACTAATTCCTAAGCTAATTGACTATGGAATCCTTTTTTTCTCTGGAGAAGATCATTAGGGACAAACATTGCATGAAATGTAATGCATTGTCCTAAGGACAGTAATAATATATGGAGAAGGTTGACATTGCCTAGTGTCGCTTGGCTTGCCTTGCTCTCTTAATGCTCACCCACTGCTTTCATTTATAAATGATTCCAAAATCTCTTTAGAATTATAGGTATGTTTTATCAGTACAATCTTTTTTTAAAAAAGAAATTATTTATTGATTTTGCAAAAGAGAAAGGGAGAGAGAGAAACATCGATCTGTTTTTCCACCCACACATGTACTCATTGGTTGACTCCTGTATGTGCCTGGCCCCGGGGATTGAATTCTCAACCTTCGTGCATTGGGATGATGCTCCAACCAACTGAGCTACCAGGCCAGGGTATCAGTACAAACTTTTAAGTGACATTGGCAATAATAAAACAATATAACTTGTATTTATAATGGCACAATTGGGGGCACATAGATGACCCCTACTAGATCACAAAATTCTTGAAGTATCTCATTCATCTTTGGGATTCTATGACAGAGCTCACTGACACCAATCGTATTAGTTGAATTGAATTACTAATTTGCTGAAGAAGTAGAATTAAATATTTTTTATTCTTTAAATAATTAGGAAACTGTCGGTTTGTTCCTTATTTCCATGTCTCTGGTTCTATTTTGTTTGATGTTTGTTTTGTTCATTAGGTTCCACTTATTGGTGAAATCATGTGGTATTTGTCTTTTGCCACCTGGCTTATTTCATTTAGTCACCCGAGAGGATAGTAGAGAGGATAGGGAGAGGGTAGTGGGGGAAAGAAGGGGAAAGGTCTAGTCAAGGAATATGTATAAAGGACCCATGGACATGGACAACAAGGTAGGGATTAACTGTGAGGGGGGAGGGCGGGGCAGGGGAGAACAGGGGGGTAAATCAGGACAACTGTAATTTGAATAACAATAACAAATAAATCAATAAGAAAGTCTCATTTCTTTTTCCCAACAATGGACTGCTTTGAAACATTGCTTTACATGTCACAGAGCTGTAACTGAACTGGCCGTGCTGAGTGGCCCCATTTTAATTCTTGGGGGTAAATTGTGAGCAAGTACTTTACTCTTTTACAAGTTTCTTTCAAATTTAATGAAATATCTGTTATACATTTGCTAAAGGAAAAAAAAACAATAAATCTTTATTAGTTAGAGAAATTAAGGTTTTATTTAGGCACTAAAAGAGGGCCTTAAGTAATAGAACATGAATATGATAATTTAATAAAAGTGTAAGAGAATGTGATGAAGAACAGTTCGCTCTAAGATTTTGTTGTTCTTTATATCAGTAATGGAATGGGCTCTGGCAATATGAAAACAAGCTAGGCAAAGTTAAGATGCTCTAGATTGCATGAGTATATGCACTTGTAATGCATATAACACATTCCATTTTAATTTATGGGCTTAAAAGAACAGTGATTAAGTAGGAGATAGAAGAGCTTTTTAAACACCTTCTGGGGAGTGATTTCTATTCTTTGCTGTCACATCTCCAATTATTCTTTCTCTTCAAATACATATTCCCTTTCTTTGAGTTTTCCTGATGCAGGTGGCTGCCATTTGTAGAGCTATCAATTTTGCTGCCCCTTTTAAAGCACTATTATTTATGCCAGTTCCTGCTTAAGCTTCTTTTGATTCGTTTAGACAAGAACAGCTACAAAACATTTTAAACAGCTCAGGAAAAAGGTTAACTTTAAGGATAACATGTTATCATGCATGGCCTCCAAATAAAATGTTTAATCTGTTCCAGCACAACTCTCAGGGATTGTGACTTTAACATGCTTTTAATCTGAGCCACTCTCTAACGTGCCAGAACTGTGAGGCCCGGTGCCATCGAAGCTGTGTAACACCAGCAAGGCTATTCCGTGCAGTGGCCGAGAACATGAGCTCTGTCAGGACAAGTTTTTCTCGTCTTTGAAAGACAGTGTGAAACTTGTGTCTTTCGGAGTCGGTGCTTTCTCTCTCTAATTGCTGTTGCACATTTTTACTCTTCTAAGTCATTTGGTTTAATGTGGGCGATGTTAGAATTAATGGCAGGTTTTGTAGTCTGTTAAACCATAAATTACCACTCCTTGTCTTGGTACTGAAAGAGATTACTTAGCCATTCACAATTTCCATGGGATGTTCTCCAGATGTGTGCCATCTGAAGTCTCCTGACGCCTCTCTCCAGTGGACTAAGCTGGTCTCTTGTTGAAGCAACAAAGAACTAGAAAATATATACATCAATGTTAAAACATGCAGGTCCTCAGACAGTGTTAAGATGCCTTCACACTTTCACTGAGTCCATTTGCGTTTCCTAACAATGCCCCTACTGTGGTGAGCAAGTGCCTTGGCTGTACTTACCCTTCTTTATGCATAATTTTATGCTAATCCTCGAATTGTTCAAAGAGCCTTTAACAGTCAGCTGCCTTTCGCTGTCTTTTGAGGTATCAAATGATGTTACAACTTGGAAATCCCATAGATGTGGGCAATTGTGTCTTTAAACAATTCTGGTCCATTTGGTTTTCTACTGTGTTACGTGTTAAGGACCTGGATCTCTCCAGTCCATCCTGATAACTGTGGGGGATTCTCCATTTCAAAGAGGCCTAAAGGAGATAGCCATTAAAACAATGTTGCCTCTAATCCAATTTCCCATAATCTCAAACTCTATGCAAAAGCAAATGTTGAACCTGTAGCTGAACCCAGTCTTTTGAATACTAAACCAGGACCCATAATGTATTATCTTATCTATTTTGGGGAAGAGACTGATTGTTTGCAAAATATCTTTGGGTTGCCATTAGTTGGGGTTTAATCCTTTAGAAATATTCAGCGCTCAGGCCTATTCAAGTGCCTGAGCCTCTGCTCCTTGCAGCCCTTCTACTCGGCCTGCGCGATTGCTTGTGTACTTAAGCTCCACTTATTTTGTTCAGGTTCACGATCAGGCGAGACAGTGCTGTCAATTCAAAAAGACATTCTTTTTTCAAACTATTGATCTCCGTTTCTCTTGCAAATCCTTTAGTATTGGCTCTCAGGATTACTATAATGTTATAATCATTCTGTTAAGGATTCAGATTTGTGGTAGGCTAAAAGATGGGAACATCAAAAGGAATGAAATGCCCTTGAAGCAATCAATTTTTGTTCATCAAATACAAATGCTGAGAGGCTGCTTTCGGCTAATAATTTATAACTGAATTAATGACACATGGCTTCCTTCAGTCTTTTTTCTTTGCATTGTTTCCCCCCACCTCTTAAATGATCCAGTTTTGTATTCTGGGAAGTGCATTTGAATTGCATAGTATTTTAAACAAGAAAAATGCTTTGGGAAGTGAAAAGCTTGTTTCACTGGTTTTCAAACTGCTATGGCAATAGAAATCTTTGCTTTTTCTTTGGGCTCTGTGAGAAGATCAATCCAATCACTGCATCGGTCCTACTTCCTTTAGTAAAAAAAACGCATTTGTGGTTTCTGTGTGGGCAACATCTTAGCAGAAGCTTCATCAGGAAAATAATTTCTGTTAAAGTCACCAATAGCCTGCTGTGTCTCAGTGACTTTTACACAAAACAGTTCCAACAATCAAAAGTTTATTAGTAATAAGATAATGATGTTATAGCACAGGATTTTCTTTGGTGTTAATAAATACAATTCACAGATCTCTGTTAACATAATGATTAAAAGTACTAAACATTAAAAAGTTCTGAAGGCTTTATTTTCCATTGCATTCCTCAAGTATCCTCTTCTATGCTTCAAAGTGAGAATGTTGATGTTTACACTTTGGACAGTGAAGGAATCTTCCAATGGGAGCACTGAATCTCTGTTCACTTCTCATGTGTCCAGTGAGCTTCACTGACAGTAACCAGAAGGGAGGTGGGAGGGGACACTGGGGGGAAAAGGCAGAATGGTTTTCAAGGAACATGTATAAGGGACACATGGACAAAGCCAAAGGGGGTAGCATCGAGGGTGGTAGGTGGGGATGGCTGAGGTGCGGGTAGTGGTGGGGGGAAAATGGAGACAACTGTACTTGAACAACAATGAACAATAAAAAATAAAAAGATAAAAATAAATAAAAAAGAATTAATCATGAAGATGCACCTAAAAGGAAAGTTCTATATGTGACATGAGCATGACTGAAGAGAAGAATGTAAAAGAGCCACAGAGCCCAACAAAATGTATGGATTTGGTCTCCACCTATATAGAAATTTTGATTATTTAGATAGAAATAGTTGAAAATTTTCTTTACTCCATTAAAAGATAGTAAAAGTTAATAGAGATGTGAACAAAATGGTCAGGAGTAGAGTGGTTGAGCAAAAATGTTTTTTGACTATTTCAGAAGCATTTATATAAATGTAAAATTAAGAGTCTGATTGTGCAATATCTAGTTTTGTCGACAGTTAATTTTGTTAGCTCAGTCGGGGTTGCTATCATATTTGAAAATAACAAAACATTTTTTTTCTGAGTAGTTCACAATGAAGACTTTTACTAACTCACAACATCTCTTTCATTCCCATTTTGGTTCCAATAATCGATAACAAATATTCAGTGAATGCCTTGTCTGCCATCTTTGAGTTTCCAGGGTCCACCGGCGAGCCTGGCACGTGGCAGGCATACAGAGAGCACTAGGTGGAAGAATGAGAAAACCATGCTTTGTGTCCATCTTAGATGTAAGTTCAAACATTGCAAGATATTTGAGTCAAATTTCTAAATGTGCCCAAAATGCTGGCCTGTCTCAACTGTGTCAAATGAGAGTAGATGAAAATTCATAGACCTACAGCTATGTCACCTTTGAGTCTGGGCAACAAGGGAAGTGAAAGTATCCTCTGGGATAGTATGCAGGGAACCACAGGTCATGCTTTTTGGACTTTCACAAAAATTATTTTGTATGTAGATAGTATTTTTAACTTTTCAAAGTTTGAGAGCCTATATTAATTTTTATTCTCACAGCAATATGGTGAGGAAGGTAGAACAGGCATGACATATGATTCTCTCTCTCTAAAACAGAGGACAGTGTTCCTACAGCCCTTTTGAGACAAAGCTGGAACCTATGGTCCCTGATACCTAACCTTGGATTTTTCTCTCTTAATTTATGGTGCCATACTCTGACAATCTTAGAGCACTAGCGAATATATTCTTCCCCCTTTCCCATTCATTATGTAATTACACTCCATTACATAGGATATATTCTAGGTGGCAACAGAAATTGTGGGTATTCACCCAGTAAGAATGGAAATTTTGGTAAAAGATGGGTTTCCATCGTTATACTTTGATGTTTTGGGGGAATTCCAACATAAAAATAGATACATTTTTCCTTAAACAATAGCTCTCAAGGACTTCTGTTTTTTTTCTTCCCATATTCGAATTGAAAATTATCCTGAAGAAATAATAATATAATTTTCACCAAAGTGTAAACAATGCTTTCCTTAGGGATATAGGCCTTTTGATGAAAGGAACGGTATATGCCACAGAAATGAAGCTGTGATGGAGGATTCTACATATCAGCAAATAAGGAAGTCTTTTCAACAAGCAATGTCTCTGAAATCTTACCAGCTCCATACCTGTTACTGCTGGTTTCATATCTTTTCAAAGAGTGGTCTCAGTGGTCCAGTTTCAAAATCTACTTCTCATTGTCTGAGTCAAAATCCACTTCCAGAGATGTTTAACCAAAGCACTGATAGCCATATCAGTATTTTCTACAAGTCATTTTTGCAAAGCTTTTGACATTTGGAATTTTTGTAAATTTCCCACTGCTTTTCACACTGTGGAGATGAAGACTCATCTTTAGGTTCTTTGCTTGCCTGAGGTCCTCAGTGTTGTCTGCTGTAATCTCTGTAAACTCTGATCTATAGAAGGCCATGGCAGAATGTTTGTTATCCCTCATGTCATGTGATATTTATCTAGCTGCAACAATAATACTGTTGGTATTTGGAAATAGATACCAGACCACTTGTTTTAAATATCCCTGGCACTTTTCTGCAGGTGGTGAGGGTAATGAAGAGCTTCCTATCTTGGAATAACTGAGTTATCATCTTTTTAAACAGAGACTGTGTTTGCTACTAGTGGCCTTTAGGGTCTTACCACATGCAGGTGCAGAGGGGGAGAGGGAGCAGACTCTGCCAGTTGTCACGGGGTCAGACATAATACTAAGTGGCAACAACACTTACCTATTAATAACTGGTTAGAAGCCGGCACCAACACGGAGTGAAGTTTTTTTCCTTTAAAGGAAAAACCATTGCTTCCTGATTTGTTATTCACACACTCCAAATACACAGGCAACCAAAGGGATCAGAAGAAAAATATGCACATGTGTCATATACTTTTTAACTGCAAGACTGAGTCTATTCCCTATTTATTTGCCTAAAAAATGTATATTTCCCATGAAACACGGTTTCACAAAATAGGAGCTGATGCTCTCTTCCTAATACAACTTCAGAGAGTGGGTCGTGTTGACAAAGAAACACACTGTAAGCCCCTGGATATTAAGCCATACTTTCCAGGTGTGCCTGAACCAAGTGTCTGGCCCCAGGTCCTTGCATGCTATAGGCACCCTGTAGACTCAGTAGGTTTAGCAGCATTTAGTATAATTATAAATAATAAAGGAAATGAAATGTTTTAAATAAAAATCTGAATTTACCTCAGTAGATCTGAACAATTTGTTAAAATGCAGACTTTGTGTACTTGGTTCACTTATGGCAAACACCATATTGCTCTCTTTGCTGCACACATATTGGAAGTACAAAGCACTTTCTTTTCCTAGTTTGAAGGTTTTCTCCTCTCCTTCAGTAGGTGAAAAAAGAATTCTATTCAGGGAAATAAAATCATTTTCTCTCAATGTTGAAGCATTTGATATTTATTGTTTTTACTGTCCCTTTCTCACCTATAAAAGATCGAATCTTTTCTGAATAATCAAGAGAAAGTTTAATACCATTTCACTTCATAAAATCAGAGTGTTGGCTCTTTCAATTTTCGAGGAAAGATAACATGTTGCCCAGGGGTCCATAAGAAAGTAAGGAGGCTGGGAGGCTGCCTCAGGATTGAGAGTAGGACCTCAGCCAGGACTCGGACATTTTTTAGGATAAGATGGCAACTCTAGTGGATGAACTTTCTTGAGACTTTACCTTCGCCCTTTACTTTTGTATCTGCTCTCTTTCTGCTTCACCAATAACTTCTCTTGTAATTAATCTCTTGAAATCTCAGCTGGTGAGGCGCCAGCCAGTGTGGTGTACAGCTGTGAACATTGTCTCTCTTCCCATCGTATTTGATGGGATCCAGGGCTCTGGATTTAACCAGGGCTGGCCAGGTGACAAGGTCATAGGGGACAAAGCAAACATGGCATCCTCCAATATGGAAGAGTGGATGTAAAGGTGTGTCCTCAAGTATAAATCTCCTTTGATGTATTATGCACTACATATGTACTTGTTATAGATTATATAATATGTATCATAAATAATTGAATTTCATATATGTCCTTGAATGTAATCACTCAGTTGTGCTCGGCACATATAAGCTTTTAATAAATGCTGCTCTAATTTGCAGAGGAGTCTATGTCATTCTGCTTATCATGCTCACGACTGTGTAAGAGTCAAGACTGACCCATGTGTAATTGCGGTAATAAAGCCACCAATTGCCATAGGGCTCAAATCATTATTTGATGTGAAAATAGTTTAGAAAGTATGGACTAGTGCTATATACATCAAAAGAATTATTATTAGATATATGTTCAATGCCAGATTTAGGAAATTTGTTAAAGAGCAAAAATCAAACTCTGAAAAGTTTGTGCTCATGTTTTTGGAAACGTGTGCTTCAGTTTTGGGAAACTTGTATTCTGCAGGTAGCTGGACAGTATGAGTAGCTCCATTATCTCAATGTATTCAAATAGATCAGCGTGTTATTCATCTCAATAGCTCAGAGTAAATCAGGTATTTGTTTCTTTAAATTGAAATCCTTCACTCAAGAAGCAGCAGAAAGGGACTAATTGTGTTTCTACTAGGGAGAGTGACAACTGTGTAAGGATAAGAGTTGTGGGTAAGATGGTAAGGGGTAAAAAGGATAATGGGGTACTTCTGGGTGGGAGCGTGGATGGTAGTTGAGAAGAAATCAGAAATGGTTTTGTGGGGAGCAGGCGGCTTCCTGTGCAGAGTCCATGGAGAATAACAGAAATGGGGAGAGAGGATTTTTAAGATGTTTTATTGTGCAGTATTGTCTCCTTCACCAGCCCTATGTATTTTCTGGAGAGCGTTTCTGAAAATTATACTTAAAGTAAATCAACACACCAGAAGATAAGCTCCATGGCCACACATATTATTTGGTTAGTACTTTCAAAACTATTATTCTCTAAAGAAAAAACATTTACTGAGCACCTTCTGTATTCCAATGAGTGTTGATTACAGAGCCTTTCAGCACATGGCATTTCCTAATGGTTGCCATTGGTCCAGAGATGGACACATGACCCTAGAAGCCCAGTAGGACTGAATCAAAGGTTCATTCTACACATGGAGAAGAGCTTTATCCTTTTTTTGTGTGTGTGAATAAGAAAGCATAGCTTTAACCAACAGTAACAGCCATCTTTTGACCGCAAAGGAAAACCAATTTTAGAATGAAGCTGTTAGCCCTGGAAGGAAAACATGTCTTGTTACTTGTTGGTTTTCTTTTGTGTGTGCATGCATGTTGTTGTTGTTTTTCAGGCAATACTTGAAAGTATAGTGGACACATATGTAGTTGGGTTTAACCTCTGTAGGAATCATTTTTCTACTGTAGTAAATACATGTATTATATAAATATATGATATAAATAAACAAATACAAAGTAGTAAATATCAATTACTCTAGGTAGCATTCTGAGATTGTCCCCAAGATTCCTGCCCACAAGTAAACAAGCCCCATGTAACTGAGTGTGAGCAGGACCTATGGATATGATACGATACCACTCTGGTGATTATGTTATCTTTTGGCAAGGATGAGGAAATTTTGTTCATGTAATTAAGGGCCCAAATCAGTTGACTGAGTTAATCCAAAGACAGATTATTCTTGGTGGGCTCAATTTATTCAAAAGATATACTAGGCTCTTCCTGAAGAGAGGTATTCTCCTGCTGGCCTTGAAGAAGTAAGTTACTGTGTTTTGAATGGGGTCATGTGGCAAAGAAATGAAGCAGCCTCTAGAAGCCAAGTGTGGGCCCTCACTACTGAGACAGAGAGTCAAAGTAGCTCTACCTAATATACAGAAACAAACACAGGGAGGCTGACAAAATAAGGAGACAAAGAAATATGGCCCAAGTGAAAGAGCAGGACAAAATTCCAGAAAAAAAAAACTAAACAAAATTGGTACAAGCAATCTATCAGATGCAAAGTTCAAAACACTGGTTATTAGGATGCTCAAGGAACACATTGGGTACTTCAACAGCAGGAAAAAGAACCAGGCAGAAATGAAGCTTACACTAAATGAAATATAGAA
>VMDR010023618.1:0-15486 GCA_007922815.1 Macrotus californicus | reverse complement strand
AATAAAATAGTAAGAACTAACACACACTGAAATATATAGTAATGGTTTAAATGCATATGGTTAATAAGTTTTACTAACTGACCTTTATTACGTTTACCACCTGATAATACTCATCAAAGGCTTTAACCAGTGTAACTCAGACTTGGAATATGCCACCCTTGGGTTGAACATTTCTCAGAGACAGCAGAAAATTAAGTTGCTATTTTAATTATCATAATTGCATTCAGGTTCATTATTAAATTACTGTGCTACTTCAGTTTCTAATGGAAGCTAAGGACATTTTTAAAAGCTCTACTGAGTCAGACTGACTATGTACTGACTTCAACTTGTGATATTGGTATTGACTTAAACTTGAGGGTAGAGAGCATGTTTAACTCTGGAGGGGAGAGATATGCCACTCGGCCGTGCACAGCCAGTGCTCTGGTTTGCTTTGGTTGTGACTCAGTTTGGGGGCAGCCTTGACCATGCTTTACACTTACGTGACTGCTCAAATCGATCACCCTCAGACTAACAGTTGGACTAGCAGTCAGTGCCTGGCCAAGCTCCAAGGTGAAGGTCAAGATGCAGAATGTGTAGTAGTAATGACACCCATTTGGACCTTAGTTTATTTTTTGTCCAGTTGTCTGTTCTTGCGAGTCCTCTAGTAGAATTAAGTAAAGCCAGAAAAAAATAATATAATACATTCCTTTCATGCTGCCCAGGAAATAGAAGAACTTGTGGAAAAGAAAATCCTTTTCATCCTTCTCTGAAATGGTCAGAGATTTATGTCCGAATCATGAACTTTAGGTTATTTATTTGTTCTTTTATTTATCTCTTCACTCACTTACTCATCTATGTATAAATTCACCCATTTATCTATAAATATTTTTTGCAATATATACGATGCTGCAGAGATGAAAACTAGGATGCAGGACACAAGTTCCGTCATCAGGGTTGTAAAAGAAAAAATAAACCCCAAATATATCCCAGGGTAGGGGATGATTTTTCTGGAGAAAATAGCAGGTATGGTGCATGTAAGTGTAGAACAGTTGGAGTGACCCTTCCATGTGAGGAAGGTAGGAGACACAAGTATTATTAACTGACATGTGCCAAGCTTAACGTCAAGGGTATGGAACCCTAAAACAACTCCTTAGATGAGATGCTCTTTAAACAACATTTAGCGAGCACTCGGTGTCGGCATGTTTTTAGATATGGCTCCTGTATTCCAGTAACTCGCTTTAGAGAACACAAGGCTATAACAACGTGGTCTAGAAGTTCTCTGCTAGAGGCTAGTGAAGGTTATGGGAGTACCTAACTCTTTGAAGTAGACCCTCTTAATTTGCAGATAAAGAAACCAGGCTCTGAGTTAAATAACTTGATTGAGGTCAACAAATTTGTCAGAGGCAGAGCTAGGATGTCAACTGAGTTCTGATGCCTCCCACGGCTCTGCCTTTCTGCCTCCTCTTAGGCAGCAAAATGCTTAATCCTCCCATAGTCCTCATTAGCACTAGCCTTAGTCTTGGTTGTTAATTAATATCACTTTGTCTCTTGGATTATTTTGCAAAAGCCACTGACATCCATAAGGTGCTGCTGTAAATAGTTGCTTTTGCATATCCGCCCTTGGACCTGTTAAATGCATGTGCCTGCCCACATTTATGCTCCTCACGTCTTTATTGTGCTTTTCACCTGCATAGAAGCTGGTAAGAGAAGATAGGTCAAGGGCCAAAGCTTTTTGCTAGTCTACGTTGTGTTAATGAACACTCTGCCATTATTTTTATTACTTTGCCAGACAGGAAAGCTTCATGTGTTTTGGAAAGTAACATCTTTGATCCCTCTATATAAAATTTATAGCAGATAATTTAGGAGTTGCTCATGAAGCCACTTCAACCTTAGCTTTCCTGTGTATGCTTATTTTGTAATACTCTCCAGACAATGGCAGACTTCTCCAGAGAAACAAAACTCAGGCCTTAAGTACAAAAGAAAAAGAAAAGTCTGGCTTTTATTTTTGCCATTAAATATTAATTTTTCCAAATGACTGCACAAAATTATCAAATAAAGGTACAAGATTACCTACACTGGAAGAGATTAAAGTCTTGCAAGATGTATAACAGCTCAGAAATTCCCTCTTTGGAAAAGTGCTTCTATTCTTTCAGGCAACTAAGGTGATATTTAGTGTGATAATTTCAGTCACTGAAAATCCAGTAACCTAGAGAGAATCGGTTCAGGACTCATCAATGCAAGCTTCCGCTTGTGTTAGTAAGACATTTTAGATCAGTGTATATAATGATATTTCAATATAAGGTAATGGAGTATAGAGTTCAAGGTTATAAATAATTTTCCCGGGAAGGTTGACAATTTCCTAAACAGGGAAATAGTGTGATTTTTATTTATATAGCTTATAAAATTTCAATATGTCATCATATAAATTATTGCATTTTAGCCTCATAAAGAAACATTTTTAATATGGAAAGACTTATTTCTAAGTTATCGATACCCTCATTTGAAAGAATTTATCTTGCAGAAGACTACGAGTATCAGAAATTGGACAGAAATTATAGTTACCTTCCTACTTGTAGAAACCCTACATAAATCTCTCATTTGCAAATATTATGAAAAAATATATTTGTGATGTAATATAGGTCTTTTAGTCATTTCCAGGGACCAATATGTGTTAACTTTTGTGTCCCAGAAAAGAGGGGAATTACTCATCACCCTGACAAAAAATGGATCTTAAGAAGATTTTTTGAAACGGTAGGTGAGGACCACTATCTTCAAAATAATGTAAGGCTCTAACTAGGTTATGTGTCTCTGCGTTAACACCACTGATCCGATAGCTCTGTGGGGACAGCGATAGAATAATTCGTTTGTCATGGCTGTCCAACCATTGGGTGTTTCTGTCTACTATTATTCCCTTTATTTGACAGGGTAGAGGTAGCATCTTTCATCATACTTGCAGTTAATGGGGGAGGATAAGTTGGTTTTCCTAAGTTTTATTCTGAAGAATTTCTCTATAGTACAAAAAGGAATGAAGGACAGAAGTGGGCCTTGATTGACAAAGCGTGTTGTTGTTTTTTTTTTTCAGAGAGAACACACTTAGAATCCATAACACAAGCCCATTTAACTTGTAGGTACTTTGTGATCAGGTTAATGCAGTTGAGATGTTACTTTTTTTTAGAATATTTGTCTTTATTTAAAAACCTGAGAAATCTGCCTTTATTTTATCTTCCAAAATCCCACCCATCTAAATTTCTGAACAGTCAGAAGTTTCTGGTTTTATCAGCTGTCTTCTTATTCCAGAAGGAAAAGTAAAACATTTATTCCAATGTATCACATCCTTTTGTCTGGGCAATGAGCATATTTGGGTCGGGACACCTCATCTCACTCAATTCAGCATTAGCATTATGAAAATCACAGATAGGGCTATTTAGAATCACAGTGGTGTGTTTCACTTTAATGAAAGCTTTACTCAAATACATGAGTGTATACATGTAGCTTTACCTTTGGTGTGCAAAATAAAATAAGACTTTACATAGCTGGGTAGGACACAAGTTTATTAGGTGGCCATGTGCCATGTGGTAAATATACACTGCTCAAAGTTACAAAAGAAAAGTCAGCCATTTTTCTAGATTATGGTTCAGAAAAGTTTTGTTTTTTTTCTGTAAGGGACCTAGGTATTAAATGCTTTAGCCTTTGTGAATCATGCTGTGTCTGTCACAAGTACTCAACCCTGAAAATGTCACATGAAGACAGCACTTAGCAATATGCTAATAAATGAGCTGAGTTCCAATAAAACTTTATTAAAACATGCAGCAGGCTGTATTTGGCCCAAGGGCCATACGTTGCCTATACCTGGTCTAGACGCCTCTGAATATTCAGCTATTTAATTTTTTTCAATTTTTTTGCATATGCAAAACAAACCACTACAAGCTTGCCGGTGTGGAAAAAAACAATTACTTAGTTTAATATCTGTCTTAATTATTAGTATCTTAGTATGATTATTACTATTATTAATGCCTCTTATGATGGTGGGATTATGTGGGGGGCTTATGCTTGGGGGCAGGAGGAGGAGGACTGTCTTCTGTATAGTTACAGTGAAATGGCAGCTTGTAGCTTGCTCTGAAATTGCTGCGTAGCCTTCCTCTTTCATGTGTCAGGCTGTTGACGTGGCCTGTTGTCTGCACCCTCAATGGGATTGTCTGCTAGAGCACCTGCTGGTGGCCTCTCTATGTCCTGGGCTTCTCACAACATGGCATCTGGGTTTCAGAAAGACAGCCAGGCTAATGCTTTACTTCCTCTTGACCTAGCCTCTAAAGTCGTAATATCCTTTCACCACATCTTATTGGTGAGACAGGTGCAAGGGGGAGGGCCTAGATTCCACTGATGATGGCACAGTGCCAAAGTCACATGTAAGATGGTGTTGGGATATGGGAACTATTGCTGTGGTCATCTTTGTAAAATAAAATCTGCCACAGTGGTCTTCTGCCCTATCCTATCCTGTCCTAATAGAAAAGGCAGGATGACATGGTTTGGAGAGCAGGCGGGAAGCTGGGTCAGTAACAGGGAAAGACACTGACCGTGGTGGCTAAGGCAAGAGGAAGCAAACCCAGGATGCTGTAAGGTCCATAACCGTAGAGCCATACAGTGAAGCAAAAGAATTTTAGGGATACTTTATACATAAAAGATGAATGGAAGTCTCAACTTTTCAGAGGAAGGTTGTGAGTCCAAATTCTGACAAACAAGACAGGAAATCAGACAGAAGCCCCCATAACCAGAAGAGCAAGATGTCCTTGACATTGAAGCCACGTTCTGAACAAGATCTTCAAAACCTTCCGGAGGTCTGAAACCCACTGCCAGTCAAGGACAGCCCAGAGAATGGAGTGGAATAGACAGAAGAATGTCCCGAGCTGGAAAGGAAGAACCAAGTGTTGACTGTGATGCTGGATCCTGACAGGTGTCACAACAACAAAAAGCTCACTGCAATAGCTGTGTCAACTGGTCGGTTTGACATCATGAATCCAAAAATAGATGAAACGGCTCATCTGGGAACTTAAGACTAAGGAAAGTCTTTAAAACTCCATCCCCTAACTTCTCTCATTTTTGTGCTGGATAAGCCATTCTCCCCATTAGAGCCCTCGGAAGAGCCCCTCCGAGCATGCACCTTGCTACGAGAGCCCCGAGATATCTGTTGTGCTGTTTCAATGCTCTCTCCACCGTACCCAGCTCTCTCTGTCTGTGGGCCAAATGTGCCTATTTTTTTGCTCCACTGATTTAATGGCCCCAGGAAAAGCTGATAATGTAATCATAGAGTTCTGTCTGAGTGAAATGTCTTGGGTTTTATCTCCAGTCTTTCTGGGAGGCTCTGTGGACCCTCTAGACTCTATGTTTTGCTCCATTCCAGCTGCTTTTTCGTACAGAGCCTATTGAAATTAATCTCTCAATTTTGTGTGTGTGTATATGTGTGTTCTTGTCCCTCTATCAACTGCGAGAAAAATTTGCCCTATTATTTAGCAGTGTTTTAACAGGTTTCAGTCCATTGACAGCAAAAGAGACCACTAAATAGCATTCTCCAGATTTAACTGGTGAGCTTTCATCAGTTTATTAATAGGCTTTAACTGCAAATGTGCTGTTACCTACGAGGGCTTCAGGCCAATTCAAGCAGCAACAGCAGTGTCCTCTGGGACTAGAAATCCAATTCTAAGTTCTACCTTCAGGTAATGCTTTTGGACTGCTTGGAGAGATTAAACAAATAAATGCTGAAACTTTTCATCCAGAGAGCTGGATTTATTCATCCTCTAAAACCTCTGGCCTAAAAACAGCCAAGACTTAAGTAGCAAACTGCCCAGTGGGCTCAAGTCTATTCCAATGGCAGGCTCCTTAATATTATTTCTGTCTTGTTTCTAAAGATCTGTGACATTGCATGGACAGAAGGTTGAGAACCAGGTAAATTGGAGCAATGCATTTCAGTTCTTCTGCAGAGAGGCAGATGCACTAGAGTAAGATTACAAGCTTTGCCTTGGTCACAATACCGTGAAAGATTTAATTCTAGATATGGAGATGCGTGCAGGCACAGAAAAGCTAATTGATACCAGCTCTCTGTGGAACTGGCATGCCTTCTCCTTTACCATAAGAATTGTCTTGTTCTTTTTGCCTCAATTACCAGGAAGATTAGAACCAATGTTATGAACTGAAATTCTCCCGAAGTTAATAGAAGGGAAGAGGGAGAGGTCATCATGGTCAGGCAACCCTTTCCTTGTGGTGCCTGTCCTGTACGTCTCTCCTGTTTGACCTGTTTGACAAATAGGCCTCCTCATAAGTCTCTGCCTGTAACATAATTAGCATGGAGAAACTGTTACTAAGAGAAATCAAAAGGTCTTACATCATTTTAAAGACAGAAAAAGACAAAAAGACACATTTTATCCCTGTGCTATAGAGTTACAAAATAATCCAAAAGAGACTATTCAACCTGGAAAGCTTGTAATGATGTTAATAAATTCAATGTGAAAGTGCATCTTCCCACCCACTTCCAACTTAGCATGGTTGAAGCTCTTACGGAAGAATGACTTGGTTTTAGCAAATAAAGAAATTATATTTTTATCGCACATATGATTGTAATAATGACAATAGTGTATTTCTATATCAAGCATGTAATATTTTGCATATATTGATTTATTTAATCCACACTACAGGTCGACAAAGGTATGAATGTATTATTACTGTCTGTGAATGAAAATACTAAGGAACAGAGAGGTTAAGTACTGCCCAGAGTCACAAAGCTGGTGATACTGGAACCAGGACTGGAATCCAGCCAGTCTCATTCCAGAGGCCTGATCCTTGGCAAGACGCTGGTTGCCTCTGTGATGCAAGGTTGGGATCCAGCTGTATGTGTTATAATTTCAGGAAGCCTATTACTTGATTCTCTTTCCTCAATCCAGTTTTAGTCATTCTAATACTATAACTTGTATTAATATCATATATGTACATATTATTTTGCATGAGTGTATGTGTGGTTATAGTTGGAAGTAATATAGTCAAGGTATAGCATTGACAGTGAGAAAGATAATAGTATTGCTAGAGGTACTATCAGGATATTGAGTGTAAAATGTCAAATTTGCAGTGTTCACTAAATATCCATGTACTCCCCTCCATGTTCAAGCCCTTCTTGTATTTATATGGGGGCTTTGTAATTAATTATAGCAAATGTGATTATGAGCAAATGTGATAGATGGTGAACCGTTGCATGTATAGAAAACAACAACAACATTTACGTGTAAGACCAGAGTTGTGAATTAAGGGCCACAACTTTTTGTTAAATGTGAAGGAATGTTAAAAATTCTGGAGGCATTTGTCCTGGAGAAGTTTTGAAAGCATGATGCTAGCTATCCTCAAATATGTGGTGTGTCACCCCGTAGGAGAATGAATAACAGCTTATTCTGCGTGGCCTGAAAGTATACCCCCTGGACTGTTTGGTGGAAAACACGGAGGAGCTCACTAGGTTTAATGTAAAAAAGAACTTCTTTTTGATACTACATATGGTCTCTCCATTACACTCGTACATAATGTATTTCTTGCAGTTTTGCTTGTCTGCCACCTCCAGTGGGTAGAGAAATTCCGTAAGAGCAGAAACATGCCTGTCTTGTACACGGCTATTTTTGTACTGCCTTGCATACCCTTGGGTTATTTTAAGAAAGCGTAATGTAAGTAGTCATCGTTGAATGAATAAGTGAATGAGTGAACAAATAGAGCAAATAAAGCATTCTGGATATTGTGCTGACTGTGGAGGAATTCTGGTTCATGCCATGTGACTAGTCATTAAGAAATTTTGGAGCAAATTCCAGCTCAGAATTGTGGTTATACCAGATGTGTAATGTCTATTCCAATACCCCGATCCTCTGATTTTTATCTCTTTACATTTGAGCTTTCCTGATAGTTGAAGGCTTTTACTTTTTATTCCCCAGCATATAGGAAATTCAGTCAAGATGTTTGTTGTTGCAAAACCTCAGAGAAATATTGCAAGTATTTCTTTAGCCCTACCTGTTTGTAGGGAGATTTATCATCTTTTGATAACATGTCATCATGTTCAGGCAAATGGACAGCATGTACTTTGTAATCAGGACGGGAGGCTGTGGCGTGACTGATGTGAGCCTTCAATCAGGCATCATCGTAAAATACGTGTCTCTGAAATGTGTGTTTGAAAGGCTTGTACTTGCATTTATGACACTTGGCTCCGTCTCTTCATATGTAGCTATAAATTCATGCATACAGTGACTCCTCATCTCAAGTTGGGTGCTCATATGTATGCATGGTCAAAGTTTGATCATTGGTCAGATTAGCCTCATTAATCACTGAGCATCCCTTCCATCCCTTCCACTCAGCAGCTCATTGAACGGATGTGTGACTCTCTAGATAAATTCTTTTAATCTCTCTCCTAAGTCAGTTTCCAGAGAGGCACAGCCTCTAAATTAGCAGCTGTGAAAGTCAGTAGCCACCCAATACCAAAAATAGGATTCTGTGTCAGGTTGGTGTTTTGAGAGCTATGATTATGTCCTGCCATTGGGGAGCTTTCATTTTTATTTTATGCATAACCCCCAAATCTGAATACTGTGATGTATGCCTAAAGGTATACACAAAAAGGGTGGTACAGATGTGGGGTTTGTGTAAGGGGGGTAAAGGCGTGGGATTATATTGGGAAAAGTAGACGAGAGGTGGAATCAGACTCTACATTTCTAATCTCTGCTGTGCCATTTCATTTTCTTCCTCTGTCAAATAATAAATTGTAGTGAGGATGGTCAATAATACAGTTAAGGCACCAATCTTAATGACAGGCACATAGTAGGTACTATGAAATGGTAGAAAGAGTATTGTTACTGTGTATTGTTGTTATCATCATTGTTACCATGACTATTACATTTATGTGTAATTTTGAAATAGAAGTAGAATTTTCCACTCCTCTGTGGTCTACACAAATGGCGGGAGAAGATGTGGGGAGAGGATTAAAAAGATGTCATCTATGAAAAGGAAACCCCACAGAGGAAGCTGATATTTAGCAAGGTCAGACATGGTGGTATAGTCGAAAGAGTGGCAAGGCCTTCCAGGACCTTTGATGTGCTACAAAGGTGAGAATCAGTGATGCCAAATGAGTACTTGTCATCCCCAGGTGGCAGTTTGGGACAATTTCAATCTTTCCCAGATCTGCTCCAGTATTTGATAGGCCTTGCCCTTCCTATTGACAAGGATGTCTCTTTGCTGCCCATGGTATGGCTCATCTCCAGCTTTAGCAAGTGAGGAAGGAGGATCAGGATGAGCATTTTTAGAAGGAATCTCCCTGAGCCAGGCTCGGAAACACCTACATGTGGAACAAGCCTTGGTGTATGGTCTTAGGAAATAAATCAATGTAAAGATGGGCTTTGCAAGGGGTGTGGGGGAGGGAGTCTCTGGTTCCAGAGAAGATGGAGAAAGCTCATTTCATCCTATCCTCCTCCAAATTTACTTGTTATACTTGTTATTACAAGTATAAACCCTGGACAAAATACATAAGGCAGCTATCAGAAGACTTTGAAGGGTGGAGGTACTAAGGACCTTAGGATGGCCCATTAGGACGTTCCCTGTTTTATGTTTGTTTCTTGGGTTTTGTTTTTTGTTTTGCCTCCTGTATATCCTAGCCTGAGGGCCAGACCAGCCTGCAACCTGGAACTGGAAATCGTTATAGACACAACAGCCCCAAGAAAGTCTACTGTTTCTAGCCCTCTTCTAGACTTAGAAGATGGTAGCCCTGTAAATAGAAATCCTCTGACCATACACTTCTCCAGGTGAACATGGTAGAGAAACCACACCTCTCCCCCTTCCCACTGGACACTTAAAAATCTCAGGGAGTCCTGGCTGGTGTGGCTCAGTGGGTTGGAGCATCATCTTGTAAACTGAAAGGCCACAGGGTCAATTCCTGGTCAGGGCACATGCCTAGGTTTTGGATTCAGTCCCTGGTCGGGATGCATGTATGAGGCAACCAATAGATGTGTGTCTCTCACACAGATGCTTCCTTCTCCCTCTCCTTCCCTTTCCCCTCTCTGAAATCAATAAGCATGTCCTCAGGTGAGAAAAAAAATTGAGGGGAAGGGTCCTGTGGACCATCATGCTCAGCACTGAGGCAGGCAGAAGCAGTGTCCCACTCTCTGAGACACTGTGAAAACTGCGGGACAGAGCCTGTGGACCAGCCCTAGCCTGGGAAAAGGAATCCTTTTAATACCCTTCCTTTACCAACTGGCATGATTTTAAGCTTCATCAGTAGAAGGCACTGGAGAGACATTGCCCGAGGATGAAGGGGGTCTTTTTGGTCTCACTGAAGTACAGTCAGTGTCTTCCATAGATACCCAGCTCCTGGTGTGAATAGAGGCACCCATAGGCCAGTGCTCCTCTCAACACATCCATATGACAGATTGGTGACTTTGTGCCTCCAGTGAGATACCTGTCCATGGACAGCTTTCCCTGGTACCTGGGGAACAAATTTCCAGCAAGGTCCACCATCAAGGCCCCACAGCAACCCATCAGCCACTCTGGGAGCCATGGCTACACTCTCTACCAGAAGTCTGGAACTCAGCCCTGGGAGGGGTGGGCTTGTCCTTAGTCACAGGACCTCAGCCCTAGGGGTGGTGGCTGCTCCTTTTATCAGCTAGTCCTGTGTTAGAGATCTCTTTACTTCTTAGTATTCAGTCACCATTAAGCAACCCCCTATTACAGTTAATAGTAACCTTTCCCTATTCAGATTACTATGCAGTTTCTCACTCCTGATTGGACCCTGACTGATAAAGAATGACACCAAAAGCACAACCCATAAAATAAAAAAATTTGATACATTGGACTTTATCAAAATTAAAACTTTTGATCTGCCCCAGTCTGGGAGAAACTATTTTCAATTCCTATATCTGACAAAAATCTTGTATCCAGAAGATAAAAAGAACACGTTAAAATCAGGAGTAAGAAGGCGGGCATCCCAATAGAAAATTGGCAAAAGCCTTGCACAGGTATTTCACCAAAGAATGCACCTATGGTAAATAAGCACATGAGAAGATGCTGAACATTATGAGCTATTAGGGAAATACAAATTAAAGCTATGATAAGATTCTACTGCATACGGGTTGGAATGGCTAAAATAAAATAAATAAATCCAATGCCAAGTACTGATGAGGATGCAGAGCAGCTGGAACACGTGCTGGTGAGAGTGGAAACTGGTACAGACCCTGAGGAAAACACTTGACAGTTTCTTGTACAGGTAAATTCAGGGTCCAGCAGAAGTAACACCTGCTTGAGTGTGGTTGGTAGGGTAATAACATGGGTGTAATAATTTATAGCTTTAATTTGAACATTTCGCCTAAAATGTCATGTGATGTGTTTGAATGTGATATTGTTATATTACAGAATTACATGCTTATGATTTTGTAATAAAACGGGGGGGGCGTTATTTGTGCCGGACCCTGTATATTCTTGCAATGTGATCGATCCAGTAACTCCTAGGGATTTACCCAAAGGAACTGAAAACGCGTTCACTCGAAATCCTGCATATAGATTTTTATAGCAGTTCAGTTAATACTTAGCAAATCTTGGAAACAACCCAAATGTCCTTCACTGGGCAAATAGATGAACAAACGGGTACATTAATACAATGGACTGCTACTCAACAATAAAAAGGAGTAAACCATTGTTGCATGCAGCAACGTGGGCAGATCTCGAAGGCACTGTGGTAAGTGAACAGAGCCCGTCTCCAAAGGTTCCATACTGTATTGTCCCATTTGTGTGCAATTCTCCAAATCATGCTGCACAGTAGTTTTTAAGGTGTAGGGTTGGAGGGAGGCTGCAGAGGGCAGGTAGCAGGAGCAAGTTTCTTTGGAGTGATATAGCAGTCTGTTTCCTGGTTGCGGTGGTGATTACAAGAATCTCTACATGCAGTAAAATTGCAAAGAAGTATACATTTTAAAAGATGGCTTACTAAAACTGGTAAAAGCTGAATAAAATCTGGAGTTTAGTTAATAGTACTGTCCGACATCGGTTTTCTCATGTTGGTCATTTTGCTCTGGTGTATGAGACGTCATCATGGGAGAAATGTGAGTGAAGACTACACTAAAGTGCTTTCTGTGCTATTTCTATAGCTTCTCCGTGAATCTAAAATTATTTCCAAGTAATAATAAGCAAACAAACAACCGCAGCGATAACAGCAAAAACAGAAGTAAGCGGAAGGGCACTGTGGTAGAAGGGGAGGACCAGGGCAGGCTGCTGCTGTCAGGAATTAGTTAAAGCCACATCTTTGAGTTTTGGAGTCAGTTGACCTAGTTAGAGACCCAGGAATTGGCACTTTAAAGAATTTCAAGGATAATTCTACCGATGACAGAGATTAGAAAAATGCTGTTTTAAAGGAATTCTAAGGCAAAAGTTAGCTTTGCCTTGGAGGGAGTGTTTTCCTAGGTTCCCTGGGTTTATAGTTTGCTAGCACTATTTATCATAGCTTGAATTTTAATTGATTCTGGGCAAGAATGATTTAGATGTGGGTTGGAAATTCTTGTCCTGTAAAGAACCAAATGGGAATATTTTAGGCTTTACAGGATGTATAGTCCCTGTCATGCCTACTCAGCTCTGCCATTTGAATGTGAAAGCAGCCATAGATCATACATAAATAAGTGCATGTACCTGTATCTCAATAAAACTTTGCTTATAAAAACAGACACTGAAACTAAGTTGGCCTGCAGGCCACAATTCACTGACCACTGGTTTAAAGGATCGAGTGCACCATATACTTAGTAAGAGTCAGCCATGTGATGATCCTAGTCGATGAATTATTGCAATACTACTCAGAATTAATGAACAAATGAGTTCAGACTTATAAAACCAATGGCTGTACTTACTCTGCTCCTGTCAACCCGTGCTTAGTTCATTGAGCTTAGTTCTGGTCTCCTCATTTCAAAACCATTAATGAAATTGTTCAAAGCTAGAACAAACTATCAAGGACAATGAAGGGTCTGGAAACTACACCATAGGGAAAGAGCTTGAAGCAGCTGCGGCACTGAACCTGGAGAAAATGCCGAGAACAATGGCCAGATACTTAGTTATTTGGGAAAAAGATGATGAAGGTCAGGACCTAAAAAAAAAAAGAAGCGTGTTGTTTGTCCACTCATTTATCCAACACCTCTGTTGGACACTTAACTACATTCATGTACTGTTCTGGGCTCCAGAGACGTGCTGGTGGTGGAGGGAAGTTGCAGAAACATGGATTTCAGTTCCATAAGAAAGGCTGCTCTAAACATTAAAATCGATCTGGAAGTGGACTGGGCTACCTTAGAAGGTGTTGAGTTCTGTCTTTGAAGTTGTGCAAAGACCATCGAACAAATACAGTCAGCTGGCCTAGGAAACTTCAGTGGGGGTGTGTATGGGGCAGAGGTTCATAGTTTGCTCTCTCGACCCCACAGCTCACGCTTCGCCCCACAAAGGACCGTAGTGCAGAGTTCAGAGCTCTGGGTTTCTCGCGCCAGTTGTAATCTCTATATTTATCTATTCACAGTTGCCCTTCTGCATCATCTTTTTTGCTTGGCTAGAAATATATTTTAAAGCTTCTGAGCTAATGGCTTTAATCAGATGCCTTGTGATATGTGTCCCTTCTAAATTTGACTTTTTGTTACTTTTATTAAAGTAGGCAGTAGTGAGTGGAGCACGTCAAAATTATCATACATGATCAGAAACTATAGATTTGAAGGAAATTTATAGGAATCCCAAAGGTTGCATTTTCTGTTGGAAATAATAGCTATTTTTGATAATGTCTAATTTTTACCTCTTTTTCAGGGCTTGCCTTTTATTTCTAAATAAGTGATTTTTCTCATTTATTGCATCACATTCCTTTTGTGCTTAATTTTTTACAGTCTGTACATTTTGATATATAATATGTTAGTTATGTTCTTGTAATTTTAACAATTTCTTTCTAGAAACCCATTTTTATGATAGTAGAAATCTTAACCATATCCCTTCAAGGTGACTCAGTCCCTCGGTGATTTCTCAGCCAGTGTCTTAGGCAGCTTTGGGTTTCCTGTCTCCACTCTCTCTGCCTAGCATGGAATCGTCCCTAATAAATCAATCCACAGATCTGGAAAAGCTAAGTGATTAAATAAATAGTTAAGGATTCCCTTATGTGATAAGCAAACTTGAAATGTGCTTTCGAAAATAACATGTAGTGATTTACGTAACCGAGGAAGTGACAGTAAATGATACTGCTATTTGGTTAAAATCATTGAGAACACCATATAGATCCAAATATCCATCTGCGTATATTTGGATCATAAAATAGCTTTAAATTACTTGTTACTTTGAAATGATCCACAGCTCCTGAAATAAGTTGAATTATTGGGAGATGACTACATCTGTGAGCTGATCTTTAAAAACTCAACAAGTCAAATATCAAATACCACCAGTCAAATAACTTACTAATGACTCAAGCCATATGTGCTATGCCTTTCAGTATTGTTAAAGTGAAAGAGAAATCCCTCTTCCTCTTCTGGATCTTTGCGGATTGGAAGGAGCTGGTGATGTGGCTGTGTGTGACAAGACGGGAGTGATTAAAGCAAGGGCCCTCCGAGGGGTGAATTAGTGACAAGAGGCTTAACCTTACTGTTACATTGATTAACTCATCCTTCTGAGATTCCTTTTTCCCCCCACACAAGTGAGAAGTCTATTCCTTTTTATTTTCTTCTTTTCTCCAAATAAATACATGAGTCTACTCTGATTTTGATATACCACCACCTCTTGATATGGCTGTTTTAGGAGAATGATATTAATATAAAGTGCATTTTAAAAACAGATATTTCTAATCTCTATGGCTGTGGATTTTATTTCCATTTCTTAAAGAAGACCAGAAGGAATAACCCGTGTGTTTAAATAGCAATAATTACCATAAATTCTGCTTGCCTTAATCCTGAGTACATTATGAAGCATTTGTCATAGCTAATGCATTTCTGTCAAATCAAGTAATATTAGAAAGCGGCTTTTGTGATGAATATTAATGTAAGAGACAGCCCTAAGTAAAGCAAATTATAGAGGCAGGTAAATGTAGAATGAGCTGCAACTGCAAAGTAGCCTTTCATCACAAATTAAGTCCTTACGATGTTAATAAAAGTATAAGTTTATAGGTAGTCATCAGGAGCCTGCTGAACACTGACAGGAGATAGGAAATACTTTTCAGTACTCTTAATTCTAAATCAAATGTTTTAAATAGTTAGTCGTGTAAGAGAATATTTGCATGTCTTAATTTTTAATTCTTGCCTTTAAATAAATCTTTTTTGGGGATCAAAGATGGAGGCATAGGTAGACACACTGTGCCTCCTCGTACAACCAAAAGAAGGACAACAACAAATTTTAAAACAAAAAACAACCAGAACTGACAGAAAATCGAACTGTATGGAAGTCCGACAACCAAGGAACTAAAGGAGAAACTTTCATCCACACAGGTAGGAGGGGCGAGACGGGCCGAGAGGACGCGCG